>JAMKCH010019185.1:0-23347 GCA_023653785.1 Ophioderma brevispina | reverse complement strand
CGTGGGTGGGGGCGACTTGGTGTGAGTGGGGGGCGATTTGGTGTGTGTTGGGGGGACTTTGTGTTGTTGGGGGGCGACTTGGCATGGGGGGGACTTGGTTTCGGGGGGGCGACTTGGTTTACAGTGGGGGCGACTTGGTGGGGGCGACTTGTTTGGGGGCGACTTGTGTGGAGTGGGGGGAGTTGGCATGGGGGGCGACGTGGTTTGGGGGAGATGACCAGTTCCCGGTGAAGGTACTCCCGTGGAGTAGCGGCAGTGGTACTCCACTACCTGGTGGCTTACATGGGTACATGTCAGTCACCTAGCAGGCAACTGCAAAATACACTATAGGATGGGTACTGCTAAGTAAAACATAGCTGCTATCCAACAGTGGCTTGTGTACTTGGCAAGTACTTCAGTGCTAGGGACTGACAAAAAGTGCCAGCAATGGGTCCCTGGAGTAGAGTAAGAGTACACAGGAAGTAGCCTACGCTCTGGGTTACACGGGATTAGGAATCTTGCTGTGTATATGTCCACAGAATCTGGCGTGAGGTAATGCGTGCCATTAATTAAGATGGTCCCACATTACTTGCAGTTGATAACAATTTAGTATAGCAACTTGCATGCAATCTCATGGCACCCTTACTGTTCTCAATGTTGAGATTTTTAGTACAAATAAACCGCCTCCTACGGTAAATCAAACAGCCGTTTTGGATTCGTGGAACGATCGTGCCAAGAATTCCTACAAAGGGTCGGGCGCGGCTGGTAGACACAGTTCTGCTGGTAGACACATTTCGCTAGTTCAAGTAAACTACCGCCTTGTCAGGCTCGATGGTTGGCTCAGCGAGACAACACTCAATGGAAAAACCAGGGAAACCCAATGCGATCATTCAAAAAATGATCAAAAACATATTTGAGTGATAAATAGGCCAGAATGCCCCATAATCCATATATGGTGTGTCTTCACCAAATTGGTGTGTTCGATAGTGCCGCGATAGATCTTGGTGACTAGCTTGTCAGCCAAAGCTGCATCTAAGTCTTCCAACTTCTCAAACAATGCTACATGGAAGAAAAAAATATAACAAATCGTTAATTGAAAACACCTATTTTAAGGACAGTATTAAGAATCTAAATCTCCCCACTTCTCAAACAATGTCCTGTGCAAGGTGTGGACATAATGGTAGGAGGTCCTAGACCTTAAGGCCCTGGTGAGTCCAGAGAAAGCAATTGAAGCTCTGAAGGATTACCATCATATTGCAAATTGTTTGTCAACATGGGTCTAAGTTCCCCCAAGATTTTTTCGAACAAAGAACAAATAGTTAGATACCTGCAGGACTTAAATGATTATTTTTCTTAAAGGCACTGTCATGTGATTGGCTAAAATGGAAAATGGAAAAAAAATCATCAAAAATCCAGTTTCTGCATGGCTGAAGGCAAAGTATGCGTATCCTAACATATCCTGCAAATGGCAGGACCAGAAGCAACCTAATAAGGACCAAAATCTGAATTTTAGTCTTTACTGTCCATAACAGACACTTACTACAACCATAATGAATGGAGATTCATATCTCTCAACACAGCCATTTTCTTTCTGTCGATCAATCTTCAGTGGGAAAAATAACTTTGAGAAATTTAATACTCATCCTTCCATTTTAAGCTAATCCTGCAAATTTCAATATTATTTAAAAAAAAAAAAATCACTGATAGTGTCTTCAATCTACACTTTTTACCACATGTCGACATTTCAAATTCTTAAATACCCAACCATAGTTTTCAAGAGTATGTGAAAAAAATGAAGGATAATCACCTTACACAACATTATTAACCCTAGGTGATTGTATTCTAAGTTTTGCCAATGCCATAATTCCCTCTAAGTTTTAAATATTACAGGACATAAGGCATGAAAACAAATTCACATATGAAACGAACCTTATTGAAACACTTCCACAAGTTCGAAAACAATTGGATGTGTACATTCTGTAAAAACAGGTAAAACAGGAAGAGTTCCAGGGGAGGTGGCAGTTTCAGTAACAGAAAGCAATGTGTTGACATCCCTGACAGAATTACAGTGTTACTCTAGCATGTTTTGCGACACAATTCAAAAGCATTCAGACCGGATCAGGCATTGTTAACTTTAAGGCTTGTAGTAAGATCTTGATCTGGCAAGTGAAAGATTGGATTAGCCGGGATAGCACCATATAACAATAGCAATTGTCCGTGAGCTAATGACAACATGTTTTTCAAGTTTGGATAAATGCTGCCGAATGTCCCTGTTCCATATTGGGAAATCCCCCCCGGAACTCTTCCTGTTTTAAAATGCATGAGTAGAATTTTTAGTGATATGAAGTTTTCATCTCAATGCACTGGATCGGTTGTAGCCACCTACCGAGAACGTTTGGAATGTTGTTTCATCAGAAGCACAGAAACCCAAACACCGCAAACTTGTTTTGAACTTGCCTGCGATCGTCTCGTCCCCATAGAAAACCATGCTTTGATCTTTTCTGTCCGTGCACGACAGAAACTACTAAATCATCATCTTCTACATAAGACGGCGTACTCCGCTTATTCACTTCAGTGTGATCTACTCTTTGGTAGCATTCCATATGTAAAAACCTAGATTCGGGAAAATTGGGGGGCGCTTCTTGCGGAAATCTCCTCATGTCCTCTTAACAGAATGTAAACATACAAAATTTTTCAACTCATGGTAAGTGAATTTCAAGTAAAGGTCCTTTTCATTATGTCATGTTTGTTTTGTTCATGCCTTGTGTCCCTTTAACACACTCCATTATCTGACTTAACAAAGATTTTCAATTTGAAAAAGCTACCTGTCATTCTAAATCCGAGTGTGGCTGCTTTCGTTGAGGATTTCTTGTCCTCAAATCCTGAAAGCCAGATCGGTGGACCCTCAAACTGGGGATATCAGCGATTTCAACTACTTGAAATTGTTTAAAGCATGTACCATCTAAGCTCTCCATGGCAAAAAATAAATCTGCCTTGGATTTCATTGATGTTAAAAGAAAAATTAGGAGAGAGAAACTCTTTTCGTTATCCGTAACTACCAAATACTTACTCTGATTGTAAATCGTACAGAGTACGCGCATTAATTTTACCAAAACACATTGTTAATACTCATCACAAAATTATGTCAATGAAATCATTGGTAATATCTTGTCTAAGAACCCTACATCTTTCTGGTCGTATATCAAAATGAAAAGGACCGAGAACCTCTGGGATTCCCACCCTGAAGACAAAGGACAGAGTCTGTAGTACAGACTTAGATAAAGCAGAAGCTCTAAACCCCAGTTCCAAGACATTTTTATTTAAACGGACAACCTCCTGGAACAGTGCAAATGGACAAAGGGGACTCTCCCTATGTCTTCCATACGCATTTATATATTGGAGTTTGAAGTGTGGTTAAACAACTCGAAAAACTGAACCCTACACACAGCATGCGGACCTGACGAATGTCACCACGGCTGTTAAAATTGGTCTCAAGTGAACTGGCCCCAGCCCTGTGTTTTTCCTTTTTCACAATCCTTTAATCACAGTTGTGTCCCCAGACGTGGAAGCAGCTTAGTGTCAGGATTTATAAAAGTGGCTCCAAAGCCAACCCCTCCCAACTACAGGCCAATTTCCTAACATGCATAACATGTAAAATCATGGAACACATCGTTGATTCCATTGGCAAGCATTTGAATACAATAATACGCATAAATGATCAGCATGGTTTCAGGGAACATCTATCCAATCCACAGTTACCCAACTTATCAACTTACAAATGATTGGGGTTGAACACTTGAAACAAAGGGTCAAACGATGTAATATTGTTTAGACTTTAGCAAAGCTTTTGACAATGGTAATCACATCAACATCTCTCACTAATTAGATTATTATGGTTTTAAGAATAGGACACCACTGAAAATGGATAAATATTTTTTTCTCGGGAAGACCGTCCCAAGCTTATCTGTTATGGACCATCTTTCTTTCTGGTGAAATGTAACCTCTGGCGTCCCACAGGCTCGTCCTAGGACGCGATACTATTTCTGCTCTACATAAATGATCTCCAAAACTATCCAATCCAAGATCACATTGTTTGCAGATGATAGCATCGTGTATAGGATAATCAAGAGCCAAGAAGATCAAAATATACTCCAAAAACCTGATACACTGTCTTCGTTGTCTAAAGTTTGGCTGCTGAACTTTAAGGTGCAAAAATGCGCGGTTTAATTTAAACCATCACACAGCAAACGCAACCCACAGTTTATCATATACTCTGATGGTGAAGATCTAAACAGAGTCAACCATGACTACATAGGTGTTACTATATCACACGATCTTAGGTGGAATGAAATCATTGCCTAAAGTAATAAAGAAAGCCAGTCGGACCCTTGGTTTGTTACGTAGAACCTTATCACCTTGCACCCTTGCCGTCAAGCACAAGCGTACACCCTGCGCTTGTGTTCGTCCCCAACTTTAATATGCAAGTGAAGTTTTGAACCCGAACGCTAAAACTGAAAATCAATCGTCTGAACAAATTCCAGAGGAGTGCTGCACGTTTTGTTTATGCAGATTATAGACGGTGGACCCATGTATCGCCATTCATTAACGACCTCCAGTGGGACCCTCTACATACCGTCGCCTAATTAACCAAGCAACTAATGTTTTATAGAATTCATTATGGACTCGTTCACATTTCACCACCACCCTGCATTCAAAGAGCATCGATATTTCGCCATGAACTTGAACCACCACTTAAATACTCGCACAAAACCATGTCTTGAGTTTACAAGTTTGCTTTTCTATCCAGAGGCATTAAACATTTGGAATCGCTTGCCAAAGCCGCTGTGCTACAACATCAAAATCCATCTGTGAGACATTTCATCCGCTGCCATCCCAGCCATCAAGGAACTTATTCCACTACATGGCTGCTAGCTTTATCCTCTAATTTTAATTTACGTCACATTCTACACCAGTCACTTTCCAGTTTAGCAAGATCATTGTAAAGGAAAACTAATGCACCAAGAAACCAAGACATCTTTTCTCCCCCCCCCCCCCCCCCTGTCCACACCAGTAATTCATGAGCAAATTCTGGTACCACCAAGAATGTCATCAACGAAGAGCGAAGGAGGAGAAGGTCCACTCCTGTCTCTTACCATCAGTCCACTTTCCTCAATCCCGTGGGTCCGTTCGTGACACCCCTTATAGTTTACCCGCTTACAACTTTTTTCTCGTACCTCTAATACACTCCCTGAGATTGTCTCCGAAGATGTGATCACAACATACAAACCGTAATTTCCCTTACAGCCCATAACTCACAGAAGGTGTACTGATCCACCTGAGTACACCTGCCCTCTCTGGAATGATGGCCCCACATGTGTTGCCGATCTCAAAGCACCAGTCTCCTACAAATGAAAGAATACGCTGATTTTGGGTTTCCTACCGGAATCATTTTGTTCCAATTTCTTATGCATTGTGGGATATGAATGCACCAACGATTTAGGAAAGTAGATAAATAAATAGCGCATATCTATTCTATTGTGTTTTGTGTCATACGGTAATTTTTCTGTTTTCTGTCATAACTGTCAAAAACCCTGTCTGTACATAAATTACAGTAACGAGTACTCCTTGATTGCCTTGTAATTTCTTGCGCCACAATGTGCGCGTAGTTTAAAGAGGCGCACTAAACCACGAGCGTGCATGGAGGGATGACCGTATGACACAAAACACCATATAATATTATTCGCTATTATTTTATCTACTCTACCTCGTTGGTGGCATTCCTATCCCACAAGCAAAGAATTTCGTAACAAAATTATTTCTCTGTAGGAAACCTCAAAATCCGCGTATGAGTTAAGCTATTAGCCGAGTAAACACCGCCCTCTCTAGAAGGCCCATATGTGTGCCTAATTTCATTCAAACCCAGTCTCCTACAAATGAACAATGAATAGTAAAGCATTAGCATGAATTAGCCTGAGTTTTTGTACCAACTGCCCTTCTGGAAAGGCCCCCATATTTTGTCCTAATTTTCAAAGCACCAGTCTAATGGAACTGAAAGTAAGCTATTAGCATGATCAGCCTGAGTACACTTGCCCTCTCTGGAAAGGCCCCACATGTGTGCCTATCTTCAAGGTCCCAGTCTCCTACAAAGGTAACAATGATATTAGCATGATTAGCCGAAGTAAAAACTGCCCTCTCTGGACAGGCCCCACATGTGTGCCTAGCTTAACAGGCACCAGTCGCCTACAAGAAACAGGAATATAGCTGATTAGGCCTGATTACAACACCTGCCCTCTGGAAAGGCCCCACATGTGTGCCTATCTTAAAGGAACCAGTCCCTACAAATGAACAGTGAAATAAAATAAGCTTCTTACATTAGATTCCAACCAATCTTGTCAACCTCTATTATTTTCCGAAGGTATGGGGATTGCACGAGGGACATGCACAGTGGGGTGGGGTAAATAAAATTCCACGCTAAATCGATTGAAACATGGAATCCGATATCAGAGAAAATCAAGTCCATGCTTAGTGGAGGCGTTAAGTTAATGTATATCAGCACATTTAGAGCTACATTAAAACACATTCTGACTAATCGTATTTACTCTTCATGGTATTCAATGTAACAGGTGATGTTTCAATGTAACAGTGAGTTCAACGTAACAGGGGAGTTCAACGGAACAGGTGAGTTCAACGTAACAGGTGAGTTCAACGTAACAGGTGAGTCATTTACCGGTGAGTTCACGTAACAGGAGTTCACAACGGAACAGGTGATTTCAACGTAACAGGTGAGTTCAACGTAACAGGTGATTCAATGTAACAGGTGATTTCAACTTAACAGGTTAGTTCAATGTAACAAGGTGAGTTCAATGTACAGTGATTCAACGTAACAGGTGAGTTAATGTACAGGTGAATTCAATGTAACAGGTGTAGTTCATTAACAGTTGAGTTCAATTAACAGGGAGTTCAACGTAACAGGGTGTAGTCAACGTAACGGTGAGTTCAACGTAACAGGTGAGTTCAATGTACCGGGGTTGGATTTCACTGTAACAGGTGATTCAATGTAACGGAGGCGAGTTCAACGTAACAGGCGAGTTCACGTAACAGGTAGTTTCAATGTAACAGGTGAGTTTCAATGTAACAGGTGAGTTCAATGTTCCGTGAGTCAAGGTAAACAGGCGAGTTCAAGGTAACAGTCCAGGCGAGTTCCAACGTAACACAGGTGAGTTCAACGTCACAGGTGAGTTCAATTAACAGGTGAGTTCATGTAAAAGGTGAGTTCAATGTAACAGGCGATTCAACGGTTCAACGTAAACATGCGAGTTCACGACCAGTGAGTCAACGTAACAGTTAGTTCAATGTAACAGGCGGTCACGTAACGTGAGTTTTCAACGTAACAGTGAGTTTCATGTACGGTGAGGTTCAATGTAACAGGTTGACAGGAGGCGAGTTCACGTAACAGGTTATTCACGTAACAGGCGAGTTTTCAAAGTAACAGGCGATTCAAGTAACAGGCTAGTTCAAGGTACCAGGCATTTCAATGTACAGGCGAGTTCAACGTAACAGTGAGTCAAGACACGTAACAGCAGGCAGTTTAACGTAACAGGAGGCGCGTTCAACGTAACAGGCGAGTTCCCCACGTAACAGGCGATTTATTATTGATTTATTTTTAGATCTTGTTTGCCTGGGGAGACCCAATCAGTGACGGACACTGTTGTTTTCAATGGGTGCCCCGGGGGCACACAAAATACAATCAAATTGGGTTACCAGACATGAAAATAGACATCTTAAATTATTAAAATGCTATAAAATACACTCTTAAAATACATACCAATAAACACCTTCACATTAAAAAAAACATACAAAAAAGTATATGTATATATGATAAAAACATAAGCATAAATTACATATATGTTTTTTTAAATTCCCAGCGTAGCTGGATAGATTTTTTTGCATTTTTAGTGTTGGGGTTTGTTGAAGCTGAAGCTCCCCGAAAGTGTAATTTCTACTTTTCAGAAGTGTTGCGACAAGGAGTAAAACCAAATTACCCTTTGTACCAGCTCTTGTTCCTAACTTTATGAGTATTAGAACTCTATAAAAATCAGTGCACCAATTGGAGTAAACTCCTGAAGACGTTTAATAAACCATAATGTTATGTGAGTCAAACTACGATCACATATTTTTTCCCATCCCAATCTTTGAAGTAAAACATCACTTGGAAAACGACGGGGGAACCTAAAATACCTTGCAGCAGTATTTTTGAGACCATCAGTTGAGACAAGATTTTATTGCTTGCATTACCCACACTATATGCACAATAAATCAAAATGGAGGAAATAATTAAAGATTTTAAAACATGTCAAGAGTTTTTGTAGGCAATACAGTCCAACAGGTTCAATGTAACAGGTGAGTTCAATTTAAACAGGTGAGGTCAATGTAACAGGTGAGTCAATGTAAACAGTGAGTTCAATGTAACAGCTGGACTTTCCATCGTTGCGTTTGGTTACAAAGGAACACAAAAAGAATTTGCACTCTCTATGTAAACATGAAAGACCGATTATTATAGTTCTTTCATGAAACAGGTTGAATCATGCCACATTTCTGCTCCTCTCCCAACTAATGACGCTGTCCAAAACTTTCCTCCGGTGGACACATGAGTTGAATCTACTATAGAATGATTTATGCCTGAGTACACCTGCCTCTTTGGAATGGCCCCATATGTGTGTGCCTATCTTCAAGGTATCAGTCTCCTACCTACAAATGAACAATTTATAGAAGCTAAAAGGTTAAAAGGTGGGTGTCAGGTACAACAAAACTCATCCCTCCGTGGCTTCTCTCCACAAAATTTAAGATTTGGAATGAGAATAATTTCTCATTACTAGTTCTCATTAACCCGGTAGAATTTTTGACCAAGGAAATGGTTTCCTTTAATGCATGAAACCAAAAACATCCCAAAAATATGGAAAATATCACATTTTAAACACGGTTCTATATGGCCAATTTAGTTACATTTTTGCTTCTACCACCAAAAATGATCGAACCGATTTACTACAAAATTTGTATCAATATAATATTTGATGATGTTTCACGAACAGAGAGGAAAAAGTATCAAATGAAGAAAATTGGACCCTGATTGGGTCACCCACCTTTTTTAAAGTGTGACTTTAAACTATTGCAATGGATTAAAAGTTATACTTCTTCAAAAATCCATACAAAGTCAAATCAATAATAGAGCAGCCAAGAATCTTAATTCATATGGATGGCTCATTACAGGAAACAACATGAGATAGCCCTCTGAGTAACCAATCAAAAATAGTGCTTTTATTCTCCATAACCATAGCAAAATTCTGTTACAGTATCTCTTGATTTGTTCATTACCTGGATTACCTGCCAAGCAAACCAGTCAGAATAGATGATTAGAGGCCAGTTGGAGTTGGAGTCTCAATTCTACTGTAATGGCCAAAGTGCAGGCGATACCCCGGTTGTCTATATGAAACCTGTAGGATAATCAGGTGATCCCAGTGACATACCCACATACCAAATCACTGCCTATTGTGCACTTCCGATCCAAGGAATTTTAGTTTCTTTGCTTCTATGCACCTAAATTAATATGCAGTGATTACCCAGGCTAGTGTCTATGTGAAACACAACAATCATGTGCTCTCCATTTGAAACAATTGTGACAATCATGTGCTCCTCATGTGACCATTTGATACACTTACCAAATCCACTGTCGTAGAACACTTCCTGTCCCGAAGAATTTGGGTTTCTTTGCTTCTACTATACATACATCAAAGTATTGGTACCAAGGATTGTGTGGTGTATTAGAGCGACGAGGAGGGAGAGAGAGAGAGAGAGACGATGAGATAAGTTATCAGATATGATGAGAGAAGAAGTTGTTTGTTCTTACAATTGTTTTTCCGTTTTGTGGTCTGAAAGAATAGCGGGGCAATTTGTTGCATTTTTTTTTTTTTTGTTTTTTGCTTTCTTTGCATTCAGGCTGAGGACAATATCGATGGAGTTGACAATCAGAAAAGCCTTATTAACTCAAAATAATGCTTTTGAGAAATTGTGAGGTTTAATTATTTCCACTAAGCAAATCTAGTCATTACTCCAAATGTAACATTCATAAGTCATATATGGTACTGTAAGCAAACGTTATATAAACTTTAGTAAACAAAGAACAATTTCTAATGTATGAACAGCCGATTTTAAAGAATTCTTAATATTTTCTTTTAAAGTTCTGAGTTTACTGTCTTTGGGACGGTTAAAATGAAAATGGTAATCGGTGAGTACCATCTTCTCCTCCTATGAATGACACCATTATTTCAATCAGATGTTTAAGCATGTCTCCCTTGGAATGTTTTAAAAGGAACTCATTAAAAAAGTGGGATCGGGGAGCTAAAAAAGCTGTTGTAATTATGGCAATTGTGCCAAGCTAAGAAGCCTCAACTCATGTTTGGCCAATACCGTTACCATCAAAGGTCGGAACTCAGACAGTTAAGGCTTCTGTTAGTAACCAAGTCCGTGCACACCATTGAGCTGTGGTGAAGTGATTATTTGCTTTATAGGCAAAAAATAAGAAGTAGACTTGAGTTAAAAGGCTTTGGTTTTCAGAATCGTAGTGTGTAATATTTTTTGGTCCAAACCTCAAAAATAACCAAAAAGTGAGTTACATCCTTCTGTTTGTCAACCCTGCGATATATCCTCAAGCCTAAAAATTTTATCATTTGCATATGATGAGGTACTATTTGCATAAGATGCAGCAATCATTTGCATATGATGATATACTCATGTTTCATTACTCATTTGTATAGGATGATGTAGAATTATCATAGGAGGATACTCATTTGCCATAGGTGGGTGATGTACTCATTTGCATAACATGATGAATGAAATCGGAATATGGATTTTCTTGCATTCAGCTTATTTTTTGATATTATTGGCATAAAGTGTACATTGCATAAGGTTTTAACATTACGAATAAGATGAAATCGGAATGATCAGTCTTTGCATTCAGTGTATTTTTTGATACTCATTTGCATAACATAATGAAATCTGAATACGTAATCAATCTTTGTATTCAGCTTATTTTGATACTCATTTGGCATAGGGTTTTCTGTACTCATTTGCATAAGATGATGAAATCTGGATATGGGATCATTCTTTGCAATCAGGTATTTTTGAACTCCATTGCCATAGGCTGTACTCATTTGCATAACAGGAGGAAATCTGGATATGTAATCATTTCTTGGCATTCAGCTTCATTTTTGATACTGTTATAAAGCACAAAATTATGGTAACTTACTGTTGGCCATGTGGGCAGTCAAAACATATGTCATTATTTTCTGAAAGATTATAAAACATCAACACAAATTGAATTATATATGTAAACATAAAATGTTCCAAGCAAGGACCTTATCAACAACTGATTTGTCAGTGGATAAGAGGGATATAATGTACAATGCTATGTATTAAGCTGTTTTAAAGGACATGGTCCAATCAACCCCAAGAGACCCCAAGATTTTACCAGAAGGGGACAAACATTTTGGATCAGAAGCAAGCTCTATTTTTCTCACTTACAAGGGATGTGGAAATCTTAGGGCTAAGGTGTATGGTTTGGGGTTATGAGCAAAAAAATGTGCCCCATTTTGTCAACAATATTAATTCCACACAAATACTCTGACCGTGCTTCACTGTCACATACAAAACAGGTTTGAAATATAACGCAAAACTTTACAGTGGGGTTTTGGGGTGAAGGCCGTTCTATCAGATGAAAAATAAAAACTTAAATCGGGTCATCCCCCTTAAGACCAAAATATAAGTAATGCTATCAGTATTTATAACCCTCTTCAACCTTGGCGATATTTATTACAAGATCCATGCCACTGAAAGACATATATGCCATTGAGCAGAAATTGCCCTCTGCATCAATTAAGATGTTATATTTTTGTTTGTACTTGGGTTATAGATTTCATGCCTTAAGTAAGCTCTAGTTGTAGCAGAGACTACATAATATTTTCTTGAGCATTCATGCCGAAATTTGCAGGGACAGCGTCGTATCCAATTGGAAAGTTAATCACCCCTATATTGGTGATAAGCGGATCACTATACCGCCCCCACAGTGCGTCTGTTACCTTCCCAACACTGAATAATGCCAGTACCTTGCACATTTGGACACCTGGGTAAAGAGGAGATTGAGATTAAAACATGTGACTCAAGAGTGCAATGTTGGCCTCAGCAGGGCTCGAACTATAACCTTGGTGTGTTGTAGTCGTTTCATGGTTTCTTCTCAGACCAATTTTATGGAAATTCCAGTATCATCAATCGGTTGGTTGAAATTAAATTAAGGGGGTTTGTTGAAGTGTTGATTCTGTTACGTGCCCAGTGTTTTGAGCTTTGAGGATTCAATTTAACACACACTCTCGGCGCCAAAAGAAAGAATTGGCATTTTGAGGTGTGAAGACAGCTTGAATCTCTGTGCGTTTTGTTTGCATTTATTCACGCGAAGGAAATTAAAACAATAAACAAATCAGCGTCAATCATGCATCCTCTGACGTCGTCGTTCAGGCGCACATTCTTTACGCACACTGTTCACGCTTTGCGTACGAATGTGTGTGACTTCTCGTCCGCCCCAACGAGGAGCCCAAATTGTTAAAAAGACTCAAAAAATTTTTATTGTTTTAGACATGTATGGATTTAAGGAAGTCGGTGACCACCACTTTTATTTCAAAAATTTGAAGAATATCGGAGACCTCAAAATAATCTAGAAATAAAAAATTTATAGAGAAGTTTTATTTTGTGGTGATCTAAACGTCAAATTTTTACTTTTCCCATAGGACTTGTGTGTTTAGGTAAAGTGACACATACTTTGTTGTTTTGGCTATAGTATCTTTTTTAGCTGGTACACAAGTCTTGGTAATGGCTTTGTGGTGGTGCCAGGATTTATACAACTGGGTATAGCTGATCCGGGCCAGGAACGTGTATCATTTGATACGGACGCTCCTATAAGCTATAGCTAAAAACAAAGTCCGGTGACCCTTTTTTATTCAGATTCTTAATCGGCACCATTATAAATACCAAATTAGTGAAATCTGGGAGAGAAATTTATCAATAGTCACTAACACGGTCAAACCCCTGAATTTCCCTCATTTGATTTTAGGAGCACCAAGTTAACCTCATTGTCATCTGATTGTCTGTATAATGCCAATCAGTAAACCAAAGTTCATGAAGACAGATAGTATTTGGTTATAAAGGACAACAAAGGCAAGAAAAAATTATAGCTGGCAAAAGCACAGTTGGCATGTTGGACATAGCTAGCACTGCCATAGTTTGCAGAGTGACATGAGTTGGCAGTTGACATGGACGTAATAGGCGGTGGCAAAGTTGGCAGTTGCAAATTAGGCCAAAAAGTGGCACAATTGTGGAAATGTCTTTGCGCATAATAAAAATAAATTCAAAAATCTTGAATTGAGTATAGACTTAATCTGCTTTTTGGATCTCAAGCTCTCTCACCTTTGTATAGTTGTAGTCACTATTTGTTACTAGGAACCCTTCCTTCCATGATCTCTCATTCTGTAATGACAATTAAAATACACTATGAGTTACAATATGGCACAACCAAGAGACACAGATTCAGTGTGTTATCTTGTATATATATTGACAGTGACTTGAACTTATGTGATTTGGGTATCATGTATCATCCCAAAAAACAGGGGGTGTTTTTCTAATATTGGTGAATGAAGGTACGAACTGTGCCAGGGGAATTGAGATTACAAAATGGACATGACAATCTGTCCAAAACTCGGTTAGCCTTTCATAAAAATTACATAAGCCAGAAAGAAGTAAATGGGTTTGACTTTAAGAAAAAAAATTACACAAAACATTGGAATGACATATTACACACATATAAAGCACAGAAATAACTATTGACAGCCTCTTCTGAACACATTCAGGGAGACAAAAGTGAAATGATTTTTGATTCAGGATCGTGGTATCTTGTTTCTTTTTTTTATAATTTTTTTGCCCAAATTGGATGCAATGAGAGGAGGCACATATCAGGTTGTCCCTTAGCATTTTGCACTGAGTAAAGCTTTCTATTAAAAATCCCCTCTGAATAGATTTAGATGAAACATAATGCTGTGCTGACACAAATGTGAATTTGACAGTGGCGGTGCCAGACCTTCTTTCGGGGGGCAAAGTGAATTTTTATTGGCGGGGAGGGCATAAAGTGAAATTTGGGGGGTGGGGCCAAACATCAAAAATTTGGAGGATGTTTTAACCAATTTTGTGCCAAAGCACGATGTTAATGTGCCAAAATTGCGCCACCACTGGAACAAGTCTAATTTTGTTTAGGGAGCCAAATAAGGAAATTCAGTCTTATGTTCTATATTGAAATACTAAGCAAATAAAAATACCTGTGTTCATTTTAAGCAGGCAGTAAACGTTCACACCGTGACATGAATCCAAGACCTGTGTAATGTAAGGAAAATACAGAGGCCCTGTGACCGAAAGTAGTCGTCTGCATCGGCGTTTGTGAAAGCGGCCAATTGGTCACATGAGGTCACGAAGGTCACCAATGTCACCAACATGTCACCCCACCTCCTTCCACCAAGTTACATCAGCGTAACCCTTACCAAACTCATATGGCATGCAAGTTTTTAAGGGTTAAACTTTTGACCACAGACCACACACACACATACATACGACCAGATAATCCCTATGTGCCTTCTGCAAATTCTTGCAGACGACAACAAAAAGCAGCAAATGTGTACTTATCACACCTAAACTTCATCTGGCCTACCTTTGTAAAAGCCACGGGTCTTGGGTCTTTAACATACTCGTCAAGATTGTCCAGCGTGTTCTGCTTCAGTGTACCTTAAAATCAAATAAACAATGTATAAACTGTGTTGGTCTAACAACAAAATAACATGTGGTCTCAATTTATTTTTACTGCTTATTTACTTAAAGGTGATGTTCCGATCACCTTTGGGACCCAGATTTACCGGAAGTAGTATCCATTGGTTATCAGATGAAAGCTGTATTTTCTCATTGTCGTCATGAAAATCACGTTCCAAATCCATTTCTTTCCCAAGATACACAAAAAAAAGGTCATTTTAATGAGGTGACACAAATATTATCACGTAGTGAGATGGACCTGGGAATGTGTATGATGTGCAGTATCATTTCTTCATATCAATAACTGAAATCTGTTCCCACAGTACTAGTGGGTAAGTGTATGCAAGTGCAAATATTCTCAAATTCAGATAGAAAACTGGTACCCCACACGTAAATCAGAACCATTTAAAATTCCCTACCTTCTCACATCTCAACCTACCCCTCCCAGTATCCAAATGCCTCGCATGTAGACAACCCGGGGTTTTCATTACTCCCCAGCACTCAGGCTGAAAGACCGACACTCAGGAAAACCTTAGGTCCTGCTGACGGGCTCAAGAATTGAGAAAAACTATACCTTCTGCCTTCAAAATACCATGAAATTAGCCGGCACTAAAATCAGTCTAGCGACATTAACCTTGATCAACCCCTTAATAAAATGCGGTATTTAAAGTCCACTCAGAGATTTCGAAATTAATTTTTGGTGTAATAATGAAAAATAGTCACTAGGAAACTAAAGATAATAAACCTAATATGCACAATTCCGAAATTTGAGATGAAATCCGATTTTTAGTTTTTGATGCAGTAAGCTTTAGATACGTCCCATAGATACTGTGTATACAAAATTCCGGTCCGGCATTTTATAAACAAAGTTGTGATTTTCTATATGAAAGAATTTGATTTAAAGTTGACTCAGAATTGTCGAATATTTTTTTTTGTATAATAATGAAAAATAGTCAAAACTGAGAACTAAAATAGTACCTAAATGCACAAATTACGAAATTTGAGATGAATAGGATTTTTCGTTGTGATGCAGTAAAAGATTTGGGAGTATTACGTCCCCATGGATACTGTGTATAACAAAAATTCCGGACGGAATTTTATCACAAAGTTGTTCTCCCTTCTCCTTTTTTTTTTTTTTTTTTTTTTTTTTTTTTTTTTTTTTTTTTTTTTTTTTTTTAATTTCTGATTTTATATGAAGGGAATTCGATTTACGCTTAGCAATTTAACACAGTGGCAGTATAGGGACAAGATTATGTAATGCCAAAAAACACTACTTTTTTGGAAATTGGGGCGCCCTCCTCAGGAAATTTTTGAGTCGGCCTTTAAAGCTAGCAATTTCACACAGTGCTTAGTATATGGGCAAGCATTAGGTACATGCAAAAAAACATACTTTTTGGAATTGGAGGGCGCCCTCTCAGGAAATCTCCAGAGTCGGCCTTTAATATAGCACTTTTACATAAGATCAAAGTGCTTTACATTTATTCCCCTGCTACTAGGAACTATAAACATAATCAGTTTCATCTAGTCGGCGCTGTTATTTTTTTTTTTTTGGCGCCAAATGATAATGACAATATAGCTTGATATAGCGCAAATGCTACTAGGATCTCATCACATAATCGTTTCATTAGTCGGGGGGACCGACTTAGGCGCTACCAAATGATAATGACAATATATGCTTGTAATAGCGAAATTGCTACTAGGAAATCATCACATATCAGTTTCATCTAGTCGCTGCCTGTTTAGGTGCTTCAAATGCTTAAGACAAAATATGCTTGATATAGCGCAATTGCTATAGGAAATCATCACATAATCAGTTTCATCTAGTCAGCCGGCATGTTAGGCCTCAAATGATAATGACATATATGCTTGATATAGCGACAATTGTATAGGATATCATCACATATCAGTTTCATAGTCGAGCCTGTTAAGGCGCTCAATGTAATGCAATATATGCTGATATAGCGCAAATTGCTACGAGGATATCATCACATAATCGTTTCATCCTAGTCCGGCCGCCTTAGGCGCTCCAAATGAAATGACAATATATGCATGTATAGACGCAATTGCTAATCAGAGAATCATCACATACATCAGTTTCATTAGTCGATCTGTTAGGCGCTCAAATGATAATGACAATATAGTTGTATAGACGCAATTGCTACTCGGAAATCATCACATAATTC
Organism: Ophioderma brevispina; assembly: GCA_023653785.1. Taxonomy (NCBI): domain Eukaryota; kingdom Metazoa; phylum Echinodermata; class Ophiuroidea; order Amphilepidida; family Ophiodermatidae; genus Ophioderma; species Ophioderma brevispina. The sequence continues at coordinate 6,293 of JAMKCH010019185.1, read as the reverse complement.
AGTTGCATCTAGTCGGCAGCCAGGTTAGGCGCTAAAATGAGAATGACACTATTATGCGTGATATAGCGCAATTGCTACTACGGATATAATTCACATAATCCAGTGTCATCTAGTCGGCCGCTGTTAGGCGCTCACATGATAATGCCAATATACGTGATATAGCGCAATTGTACTACGGAAATCTCACATAATCAGTTTGTCATCTAGTCGGCCGCCTGTTAGGCGCCAAATGCATAATGACAATATATGCTTGATTGAGCGCAATTGCTTACTAGGAAATCATCACATAATCATTTCATTAGTCGGCCGCCTGTTAGGCGCTCAAATGATAATGGACATATATGCTTGATTATAGCGCATTGCTACTAGGATATCATCACATAATAAGTTTCTCTAGCGCTGCATAGGAAATCATCAAATAATCAGTTATAGTCAGCCGCCTGTTAGGCGCTCAAATGATAAGGACAATATTGCTTGATATATTTTTTTTTTTTTTTTTTTTTGCGCAATTGCACTAGGAATTCATCAAATAATCAGTTCATCTAGTAAGCGCCGGTGTAGGGCTCCAATGATAATGAAATGATGTTGATTATAGCGCAATTGCTACTGGAATCATACATAATCAGTTTCATCTGAGGCGGCGCATTTAGGCGCTCAAATGATAATGACAATATATGCTTGGATTAGAGGCAATTGCTACTAGGATATCATCACTAATCAGTTTCATCTAGCGGCAGCCTGTTGGCGCTCAATGATAATGACAATTATGCTTGATATAGCGCAATGCTACTAGGAAATCATCACATAATCAGTTTCATCTAGTCGGCCTGCCTGTTAGGCGCTCAAATGATAATGACACTATATGATTGATATAGCGCAATTGCTATAGGAAATCATCACATATCAGTTTCATCTAGGCGGCCGCCTGTTAGGCGCTCAAATGATAATGACAATATAACGATGCTTGATATAGCGCAATTGCTATAGGATAGCATCACATAATCAGTTTCATCTAGTCGGCCGCCTGTTAGGCGCTCAATGATAATGACAATATATGCTTGATATGCGCAATGCTACTAGGAAATCATCCCCCCCCCCAACCTAATCAGTTTCATCTAGTCGGCCGCCTGTTAGGCGCTCAAATGATATGACAATATGCTTGATTATAGCGCAATTGCTGACTAGGAAATCATCACATAATCAGTTTCATCTAGCCGGCCACCTGTAGGCGCTCAAATGATTAATGACAATATATGCTGATTTATAGCGGCAATAGCTACTAGGATATCATACATAATCAGTTTCATATAGTCGCTGCTATAGGAAATCATCACTACTCGTTTTATTAGGTCCGCCGCCGTCCTGTTAGGCGCTCCAACGGATAATTATAATGACAATATATGCTTGATATAGCGCCGAGTTGCTACTAGGAAATCATCATAATCAGTTCATCTAGTCGCTGCTATAGGGAAATTATTCAAACATTTAATCAGTTTCATCTAGCGGGCCGGCCGTGAGGCGCTCAAATGATAATGACAAGATATGCTTCATATAGCGCAAGCTACTAGGAAATATCATAATCAGTTTCATCTAGCCGCTGCTCTAGGGGAAATCATCACATGAATCAGTTTCATCTAGTCGCTTCCTACTAGAAATCATCACATAATTCAGTTCATCTCGTCGCTGGCTACTAGGAAATCATCACTATAATCAGTTCATCTAGTCGCGCGCGTACTAGGAAATATCACATAAGAGTTTATTCTAGCGCTGCTATAGGAAATCATCACATAATAGTTTCATCTAGTCGGCCGCCTGTTAGGCGCTCAAATGATAAGGACAATAATGCTTGATATTAGCGCAATTCCCAAAAATGATCATAGCGCTTACAGCCAACAAAGAAACACAACATCAAACCCCAAAACAAGGCAGAAAAATGTACACAGAAAAAAACTAAACCATCCACTAGATTGTACTATTCCCCTAACAGCTCCAGATTTTGTGTGGACACGAAGCAATTGAGAGTAAGTATCTCACCCAAGGACACAAACACGTGAACCACAGTGGGTTCGTAATCACGATTTAGACTGTATAAATGATCATGAGGCCTGCACTAGCTTTTCCACTACACCAAACATGCTCCAACCCCTTCCCTCATTTATCCCACCTGCCACCACCAGGGCACTAAATACACGAAGGGTAGGGCGATTTAGCACTCAGGTTTTTTCCAAATAGCCCTTGGTAGAAAGAATTTTCGCCTATGCAAAAAGTATTACAAGGGCTACTTTTTGGCAGAATTTGCTCAAATAGCCTGGCCTAAAAAGTATTTGACCCCTGGGCCCCACCATCAAAATTTTTGCCTCTACCTCCATGTTCTTACTCATATGTACCCAATCCATGCTCCCCTCACATCTTCAAATATGTCTCCCCAAGACAGCATTAAGTCTCCTTTCTTAACCCTGTAGGTGACTCAGACACTGAGTAGTCAGGTGAGGTGGAAAAATAGTTCACACAAACCAAAGCTAGAGATAGGTCTCTGTAAGGAAGAAAAACAAGCATTGTTGGACTACAGGGCAAGGGGGCCTCAATATAATTTGCATATGAATGAAAATGTACAATTTTAACAATAATAATTAAAGGCGTGTCTGCATGGTTATATTAAAGGGGGTAGTTTGTGCTCCAAAAAGGATATTTGGAAACTCAATACGGCGGTTGCTCTGTCCGAGTGTGCAATCAATGAAAGAAATAAGGGCAACGGGCTGCTCGTAGAGATTTACATAGTCTCTTTTACTGCGGAATTCTTTGGGATTAAAAAAAGCACAAGTCATGTTATCTGTGTTGGGTTTTGCATGTTGCCATGTGCGTTATGGTAAGTTTAAGATGCACGCGTGCATGAAAACTTTGAAAGGGTGCAAGTACTGTATTTCCAAGAAGGTGTACACTATAAGATTGGTGGAAAGAGGTTAGGGTAACGCCAAAAGGCTATTGGAAACTCGCATTAAACAGTGAGGCAAGGACATGTCCATGATTTAACAAGGCTGAAAAACAGAGAAGACTGTCAGGTAATTGTTTCTTGAGCAAGGTGTCTTGAAGTCAATGAGAAGGACGGTGGACCGACCCATTATTGAACATTGAACAGCTTGCTTCTTGAGTGATAAGCTTTTGAAATAGAGTAATAAATGTTGTTCTATGGACCAGAAAGCCAATGCGTACTTTTATCCTTCCTGTGTGAAATTGAATTTAAAAAATTGGAATAGTGAACTTTTTTTCTTGCATGAAATTTCATAAAATGGCGATTTCATGGTAAAAGAGGATGTCTATAGGGTAAAAGTAACATTGTCATTTTGTGCGTAAGATGTAACTTTGCAAATCCATCAGTTTTTGAATAATAAAAATAATTAAACTTTTTGAGTACATCAAAAAATGTATCAGACGGGGACTTTATTTTTGTGTGAGTGTATAGGGGTTCATGGTTAACCAACCGAACTGTGAGCCGGTTAGGTTAAATGGAGAGGCAACTAAAACTGTAAAGTAACACCCGGCCTTAACCTTTACATGAGTGGCCAGAATATATAGCCTTTGGGTGAAAAATACCTAACAATTATGATTAATAAAAATGGTAAAAAATGCACTCTTTATTTGAGCTGTCAACATCATTTACAGAAGGTATGGTGTTGCTCTTCTCTAATTTTTTCATGCAAATTAACTTTACATTGCGCCCAACCGTGCCTTTGTAATTACAAAGGCCTATAGCTAGCCTATGCACACAACAAAATTGGGACTAACAATTGCCTGTCTAATAGTTTTGTCCCTTTCTACTGGGATTTTAATTAATTTGGTTATTTTACTCAATTTATCTTTGCTCCAATAAATCCTCACACAGCCGTCTTGCTAGTGAGTGGGTATATCCTGCCCCCCTCGTTAAAGACACTATCAGTGGGATTTGAAAAATATTTGAAATTTGCGGATAGCTTCAAAGTGAATGTTTAAGTCTGTAGAATTCTCCATAAGTTACCTTTTCCCAATGGAAGAATTGACAGAAAAGGGAGAACACGGCAGTGTTCCAAAATATACGTCTTCCCATTCAATTACGTGTTGTAAGTAAGTGTCCGAACGGACCGTAATGACCTAAATTTCCGATTCTGTCCTTATTAGGTTGGCTTCTGGGCTATCATTTGCACGGTATGTTAGGATCCTGTACTTGTTACATACATGCAAAAATCTGATTTTTGATGATTTTGCGATTTCCTGATTTATCAAATCCTGATAGTGTCTTTAACGGGGACAAACCTGATTTAAAACTTGGTATAACTAACTACATACTCAAATGATTGGTTTGGAGAACTAAGTTGAAAACTTGCCCCGCAATTTATAGTTTCATCAAATGAGCACACTGAAATTTATTCCAGGCTACAGATAAAATGGCCTCAATTTTTAATTTGGCATTAAACAAATAGTCTCTTTGCCAGATCAATAATTCTATTCCAAATTACCCACGGGAATAAAGTCCGATACAATATTCCCAATTGATGCAGAGGAAAAAGAGCAAACCTGCCCTTTCAGTATGACACCGTTTTAAATCGGCGTGTGAAATTAATACAAGAAGATCATAAGTGCATAGCTGCCATTTGTATTACATCCGTGTGCTGCCGCCTTTGTAAAGCTTACAATGTACGACGGATGATTTAGTGAAGCATAGTGAGCTTGCATTACACTCTGTATGGTTATGGCACTTACACAGATACTAGATTATGCTCAGGCTGTATTCCATGAAAAGAGCGTGACAAGTGTGATATGATAACACGCGGTGTAGATAAGGAATATATTTAATTGTATTACTCAGACTGAGATGATTGATATGGAAAATATATCACAAAGGGTATCAACCAATGAAATTACAGTATTCATGTCTATTGAATGATAAATGCCCAGTATTAGGATAGCTCAATTCTATCTTTCTTGAGTCAGTGGGCCCTTGATATGGTGTAGGCGACTGCCTGCCTGAAGAACAATTTCAAGGCCACTGACAAACGACTTGGCAGAGCTATTGCATTACGAACTATTGCACTCACATTAAAGAGACACTGGCACATTGAAAAATAGTGCACCCTCAGATTGTTTCAAAATCAAATTTTTGCATGGTTGTTAAGGCTTTTGATATTAACAAAAGCCCTCGCCCGAACTGAGTAAGACCCAAATCAGCTTCCTTGTGGTAAACAGAACGATTTTATAATTAAAATGGCGTTAACACAAGAACACGCACGCCGTATGCCTGTTTCCCACACCCTTTAGACACAATGTGTGACGGGTCTAAACCTTTTGGTTTTATATCAGTGAGTACGAGTCAAAATATTCTGTAATATACACATTGTTGATTAAGTTACGGAACCACTTAAAATTGGCCGAACAATCTTACCTGGATGTCTTTATCCTCATATCAATGTCCCAATCTCGTTTTGGGGTATGTTATTTTATGTGTAAATGTATCTCTGTTCTTCCATGCCTTGACTATCTATTTTGAGAGCAAATGAGAAATTTCATATTTTGTGAAAATGTGCCAGTGCGCTTTAAGATTATGTTAGAACAACCAAGCTTTAATACAAACAATGATTAAAAACACAGAAAAAGGAGTATAATTACGGGGTGTAATCGGGGCCCGTTGACATCGGGCAGTCTCACAAAACCGATACCAAAAACCGACTTGTTTGTTTTTCTGTAATCTTTGCACCAATAGTAATATATTTTTAACAGCATTTTTATGCTCATGGTTGAACTTGAGACAAAAATATCAATGTGACTTGATGTGTTGAGTAAATGTGCGTACCTTTCATGAAAAGCAGACGCAAATATAAATATTATTGGTAATCATGTCGCCATAGCAATATACACTGCATAATGCACAATGCTTTTGACATGATAAGAAGTGCATAGCAACGTAACACAATCCATAGGTATTTACTTATGCAGTTGACTTAGGTTTTTCTAAAAATTGTGATTGCGCCAGACAGGGGAACACGGGGCACATGGTTGAAAAGGTGAACAACCCGACCCGGCCCGAACGCTACACCAACAAGAAAGAACTTGATGAATGTGCATTGAGCTACTTTTTTTCTGATGCACATTCCAAATTTATAAATACCGCACCCAATAAGAAGACTTTTGTAATCACTAGAAAAAAAAGAAATATTTAAAGGGGGGATGGCCTGATTTAAGGCTAAAATGTCTAATATTGATAGAATGGCCTTCAACCACAAAATCTCCATCTGTAAAGTTTCACACAGAAATTTCAACCCATT
>JAMKCH010019184.1:0-113660 GCA_023653785.1 Ophioderma brevispina | reverse complement strand
TTAGTTCTCCTTTCGGGCGACAACTTCCTCCGGCATATGGTCGGTGCTAGTCTGGAAAAAAGGGTTTTTTCAAGTCGAATGACAATTTGTTATTATCGACATTGGAAACCCTAGGGAGATTTCAAATATGAGGGAGTTTGTCATGAAAAACAGTATTTGTTTTCTAACTCCCGTTATTTGGAAAAATATCCTTTTTCAATGTCGATCCTTTCCCACCCAGCACCACTGGTTGTCGCCCGAGAGGTGAGCCTACGGGGTTGCTGGAAAGAGGACGAGCATGATGGGATGCGCCTTCGGTGCCGTCAGTGGTATTGAGTCATCCAGGATCGCACCTGAATTAGAAATTTGGTATATTAGGTTTTGGGCGGTCATTTGTGCACCAAAGTGATGCAATTGTTATTATCGACATTGAAAAATGAGAGTTCAAATAAAGGGAGTTAAGAAAACAATACTGTTTTTCAAACATTTTTTATAAAACCAGTCAGTAAGGAATTTGTCGCAATGCATTGTTATTCAGGACTGGGTGATATAGCCAAAATAGGTTTGCTTGGTTGAAATTGAGAGTGTATGGGTGTGTGGGTGTGTGTGGGGATGCATGCATGGGTGTGTTCCTTCTTCTCCCCCTCTCTCTTTTTATTTTTTTTAATGCGTGCATGTGTGGGTGTGCACACTATACCCACAATTCATCTCATTTTGGTGGTTTGGCAGATTTGATGACAATTTAAGAAATTCAAATGTGCGATTTAATTTCTGTTTTTGTTTGTAGATATAGAAGTCACATCTGAGGACTCCTCGGACTACTAGTAATTCAGATTCTCAAATTTAGGAAAAACTGATGTTAAATAACACGAACAATAATAGGTGATTTACCACAAGACGCATGATTTATCCCGCTGGTAGCAGATGAAGATGTGGGTAGGTGTCGAGGAAGGGCAAGCATGCCGATATTTGGAGATGAGAGTTCGCCTCCAAGGCGGAGGGGGAAGAACGAAGATTTGAGACAGGGCAAGGGAGGGGTGAAACAAAAGTGGGAAAAGAAATTGAGTATAAACAACGCTTATAAGAAAAAGAGAGGTTGAAAGAAAAATTCCTAGAAATTAAAAAATTAGTAATGGTTTATGAATGGAACGATAGAGAGCCAGATTCCTGGAGGGTCCTGCCATTGAAAGCTGAAAAAAGATGAGGTAGGTGTTTTAGGTCTGTTGGTAAACAAGTTTTCCATTTCCCTGAAAATGGAAATTCATTATGTAGTTTTTGATCACCTGCACTAATGGGGTGTAGGAACACATACTAATCCAAATTTCGTAATGTATGTGTGGTAAGTTTGTTTAAAGGGAATTAGCAGCGATAAATGCAAGAGAATAAAAAATAATGTGGAAAGTACTTTTTCTAAACTTAATATCAGGGATAAGTGTGTACATTCATACAAACTGCTTTAATGTAGAAGAAAACCACCCAATAGTGAAAAAAATGAAGTATTGAGGCAAATTGTCATACCCTCTCCCTAAATTAGGACATACAGCGACTGCGTCTCAAAATCTGAACTAAACAGCTGATTTGGTTACGCCAGTACCACAATAAACAAAGGATTAATATGTTGTGTTGAGGTCAAAAATTGTATTAATCATAGTGCACAATATACACTGAAAATCTGTATATTTTCACGGGAAAGGCTTTTTTGATCTCAAGTAGGAATTTGATACGACTTATAGAAATTACCCCCCCCAGAATCAGGATAAAAAGCACTGATTGTCTTTAATACACGGATTTCAATCCAACCACTTGCAGGTTATGTTCGCATATCCATACCAGTAACAAAAATATAAAAATATGAATTTTGATGATTTTTTTTATGTTTCGGATTAGCATATCGCTGCTAATCCCTTTTAACCCTTTTTCGAACTGTGCATGAACACCTTTCTCCAATTGCCACCAAACTCGGGTAAAAGGTGCACTGTACAGACATGTTTGTCATGGTAGGGTCAAGGTCAAAGGTTGTGTAGAGAGTAAAAAGGTGGATCATGAAAGCAGTGTTCAGGGACTGCCATGTCTGAAAATAGAATTCCAAGATTTGAGTGATAAATTTTCTTTTTTGAGTGTATTACTTACTTTTTTTTTGGATTATTGCTTATATACAATGTAATGCGCAATAAGGGATTTTATTGCCAGTTTTTGCCAATGGAGTTCTTCAGACTCCTCAGATATCAGCCACTGGCCAGCCTAGTACTTTATCAACAGGTTGTTTTTATCCCCCTGCCCCAAAAGGGCATGGGGGATTTTGTCATATTAGTGAAATCTGTCGTCTGTCCGGCAGTGTGTCTGTCTCCAACTGTAACAATCAGAACCCTGACCTGATCTAGATGACACTTGCTCCACAGGACCTTAGTATCTACTGCTACTTGCACTGTGACAGACAGGTGTGTAGGCCAAAGGTCATACTTTGTGTATTTCAGACTTTTCCGCTCTCATTCCCCAGCAAACATTGCAAACTCTCTCTTACCAACCACCCAGGGGGATCTCCCAAGTTTTAACTTGCAGTATTTTTAATAGTTATTTTTGGCGAGTTACGGATATGCAAAATATGGTTTTGCATGGTTTAATTAGAGTGGTCTAGCAGTATTGGGTTTAAGGAAGTGTTGGCCAGAATTAAAGTGGCATTTCATGATCAACAACCTCATCCCCGGGACTTGCCTCAAAAGTGTTGAGATTTTTATGTCATCTGAACCGTTAGCCTTAGTAATCCATGTGTACCTAATCTTACGTGCAAATTCGGTCATATCTGTAAGAAAATTTGCAATTTTGTATTTTCTGTGTGTAAATGGACAGAAATTACAGCACAGTGGCCTATCGGACTGTGGGAAACAAGCAATTGCTTGTAACACAAAACCACAAGATCGGGATCGGCTGAAATTTTGTGAATAAGCTTTTCTCAAGGATATCTAGTGAACATGAATAAAACAGAAGGTGCTGGAATCACGAAATGCAACTTTAAGGGGTAGTCTGGTGTAGTTTTAAGTTGTCACTTCTTTTGACATTTAATTTATGCATCGCATAAATACAAGTTCACCACAATTGTTTTTTATCTAAAAATTAGTGAAAACGCCCATATTTAATCATATCTTTATAATATCCCTGAAAAAGAGGCCATTTTTATTTCCTATTTTCTAATTATGGAAATGTGTTTAAAAGTACTCTTGTGCATAAGCAAATTTGTAGGAAGCAGCTCAACATCTGAAGTATCCTTTTACTCTGAGTTATGACTGAAATGTTAAAAAAAAGTGGCAAAATTGAAGTGGCAAAGGAAGTAAGAAGTTAACTGACCTTATTAATTAAGTCAGGAAATTTTGATATATCGGTCTTAGAAATTAGTAAAACTTTGGAAATTTGTCGCAAAAATTTGAAATTTTATGTACACTGTATGTGAAGGATGAGAGAAAATGTGTGTGTGTGCATGTGTGTGTGCACATACCCCATACATGTGTGTGTGAGTGTATGCAATATGTGTGTGTGCTTGCTTGCGTATGACAGAGATTGAAGAGAGAGCGTGTGTCATTGACTTGGTGCATGTGTGGTGTATGCTACATACATGTACTACATGTATAGCTGCATTTAGATATATGATGATATTGATATTAGATTTTGATGGGATTAACTCTTTTATAAATAAAAGAAGTGCAGATGAAATAACATTACAAACTTATGATAAATTCATTTACTCTACACATTCTGTTCAAATTCTCAGGGCAGCGTCAGGGATGGGGGTTGCTATTCAAACAGAGTTGCGCAAAAATGCGCGCAGTAGTACAGTGATCATTTGTTACCTGCGGCAAATTGCAGATGCGACTAATTTCAACCTGATATCATCGGTGGTCTACAACTCAACTCAGCATAGGTGAAGCGTGGCAGGTAGCTATACAATAAATTCTAATACAAATGTTCATAAATAAAGAAGACGTGAGGACATTTCCAGAATAAGCGCGCCCTCAATTTTTTGTGGAACATGGGTTTTTCTACTTTGGAATGCTTACCAGTGTCTTACACCTGATAGAACTAGCCGAAACTACGACGGCTTTAATAAGATGATGATTTAGTATTTTCTGACGTTGCCGACGAAAATCAAAAAGTATAGTTCCTTTTTAGGGACGGTTCGGGAGCCACGCCAAGTTCAAAAACAAGGTTTGCGGTTTTCTTTTGTACTTGTTTGTCCAAATAAACCTTCCGAAACGTTCTCGGAAGGTGGTTACAATCGATCCTGTGCATTTGGAAAGAAAATTGTATCAACAAAAACTCTCCTCCTGTCACTTTATGGGTAAAGGGGGGGAGAGGGAAAAAAATGATGAAGTCTCATAGATCCCGGCCAGCATTCACTTTTGTTCGCTGCCTTTGTGTCGGCCTGCACTAGCGGAAATAGTTAAGTCGGTGAGGAAGCGATGAAGGGCCACTCAGCTGGAATTAATTCCTCGGTCGACAATTTTGGTACTGTCGGATGAGTTTTAATTGTCTATTCACATATCTAAAATAGGCCCAAAATCGGCTTTGGGGAAAATTTCTACGAAGCAACTAAATATTGCACTTTTTGTAATAGCGGCAACAGAATTCTAATAAACAAGTCGTTAAAACGGTGACGCGTACAACGCCCATGGTAATGCGGACGGCTTGCTGAAACGCTAATACGCGCGCGTTAGACATGTTGCGTTTGACTGCGTTTAATGGACATTGGCGTATGTTAATTTCATCTGACTGATATTCATACGCGCTACTTTGGTTTTTATAGCATAAAAAATGCATTGCACAATCAATAAATGATTTCTATAGGCCCGTTAAGTGTGTGTCGGGGTCTCTTTGTTGTGGTGTTTTTTCTGTTTTTCTTGTGCATGTGTCTGACCATTCAGAAGCAAGGTTGGGATAGAGATAGCCTATAGATTTTAGCGGTTCTTAAAAGCATTTAAAAGGTTCACACAAGACAAACAAATAAAATGGTGGACCCTTACACAAGCAAAAGTCGCAGAATGTGCAGTGGGTTAAGTTATCGAAGATTACACCCCACAAATATTCAACACCAAAAGTCCATCATCCAAGACGGATATTCCACTGATTGTATTGTTTATATTGTATTCAGTTGAAAGAATGATAGACCAGAAAATGTAGATATTTATTTAAAACTACAGTATTGTGTTTTTCATTAAATTTGCTGCTCTAAAAAAATCATTGGGAACACAAACAAAAAAAAGTTTCCATCCATTCACAATTTTTGGGCACTTAAAAATTATATCACATTTTAATGATTTTCCGTCAAAACTAAAAACGAAATGCGGTAAACTTCCAGCAAAAGAGAAATAAACGCGTACTTGGAAGTTAGTTGGAACAAACATTTTTTTAATATAAAACAGATAACATAAAATATTATGGGTTCTGCGAGGAAAGTACACATATACGATGGGATAATGTAAACTTTCGACTTGGGCGAGCCTTATAACCGACGCATGATGTATTGTAAGCAATACCCATTTCCCAACATGCAGCAAAGGAGCTATGACAGATTACTTGGTGAGAATCCATTCCTGTGAAGCGTTACAGGACCGTCATGCACAGGATTTATTTGAGGGGGTCGCAACTTCGAAAATTGGACCTAAAGAAAAGTGGAACCTACCCCCGCCCCCACACACACACCACACACACACAAGGAACACAAGTTGGTCGTTTTTTTGAAATTTGACTTTAAGTTGTAAAAGGTAGGGACCTTTTTTGGACCTTTTTTGAAAACACCATTCTCCTCACCAACGTGAACTTTATTGTCATTTTTGTCATTTAAATTCTGATCTTTTTATATAAAAAACCGAACAAAAAGTGGACCCTTTAATACCCCGTGTGGGAAGGGGACCGCAACCCCCCTCCTCGCGTATACGTGCCTGAATTGTTATAATTATAATTCCTATCCAATAGCCATGTGTAACGCAGTCAGGCCCGAATTATTTCAAGAATACAGGTCCTATAACACTGTTTACACAGTACATTAATGTTAATGCTCCTTACTTATGGTGGGGGGCGGCTGAGGGGATCGGTTGAGGGAGGGAAGTTGACAGAAAGTGCATGAAATTAAATAAACGCAACAAGTTTCGTTAGAAGGCGGACCACCACCCCTCCCCCGTTGCCTATAAAAAATAGAAATGAGCGGAATTTCCAAATTAAGCAGTTTCTGCTAATATTGATAAGTGGAATGGGAATTCAACAAGACAGGATGTCCTTGCGTTATAAAGCATTTGTAAGATGGGTGCGTACATCTTGGCCATTGTATTCTCTATGAAAACGAAAACAATCACAAATGTTATTTTGCAATCCCTCTAAACCGTAACGTGTGGATATAAAAAATCATACATTCCCATAACGATTGCTCTTTTATATGTAGGAGTTGCCTGTGGTCGAAGTTTTGGTTTTTAATTTAAGACATCTTGATAAACAAAGGGACAAAATAGAATAAACCAACATAAAACAAACGTCTACTAAAATGAAAGTTAAACTTTTCCCGTTCCCATTTTGTTTGATAAGCAACAACCATTAAAAAATCAAGTTAAGGGGGGGGGGCTGCATGCAATAGATCCAGTCATGTTCTCTAGCAAATGATTAAGTTCATTCTCCTGGATACACGACCGATGCGTTTTTGGATTTTACTAACGAATCACCAGTTTACCCTAACGACCTAGGCTTGTAGTCTATGGATTCACATAGGACTTCACGAGTTTCCCTTAGACTACAGGTTTTTATTTATTTGTAACATAGAAATTTATTTTGGGAACTTGCTCTTAACCAGATGATAAACTTTAGGTATGAGCGTTTAAGCAATCTTTTTACTTGGGCAGAGGTGATACGGGCTACCCGTCTCTATTCGGCTTGGGTTTGGACCCCTACTTTGCAAAATAGCAGTGTTGCAGAAAATATTCGGCGTATATAACCTATAAAAAATCTACATGTATGATAGTGTATGAAATGTTGTGCAATTTAGGTCATTATGGATATGTGCTCAATAAGATACGCCCAGCGGCAAACATGAAGTACATTTACAATAAGATATTAATGTTCAAAGGTAGAATTACAAACGCGATAACACTTCCACACATGCATACCGTCTTGCGCGGTGTGGAATAAAACACGGCGAGGGGTCTGGTGGTAAGGTGGGTTAACCAAATAAAAAAATGAATTATAGAGGGCGAACAGGCAACAGGGGAGTGCGGCCAAGAATCCAAATTTAGGACACATCGCCTTGGCTTAAACACGTAAAAACACGAACTCATTGACGAAAAATTATGAATTAGTATATGTTGTACAAGGAATATTTTGTAATTTTTGTGATTTGATGGTTAACAGCGTCTTTAAATCGTATGATACATTGAATTAAAGGATATGCTAACGGGTATGGGCCCAGAATAAAGAATAAAGTTTTCATATTGATCAGATAGGCCTTCAGCCCAAACCCCATATGTAGTTTAGAGCAACCAATATTTCAATCCATTGGCTGTGAGAGCTAAAACGTGATTGTGGAAGGTGACCTTTACCTAGATGAGTATGACCTTTGATCTCATTTTTTAGTAGTATAGATCATATGCATTGCACATAAATGTGATATTCGACACTACGATGACAGGTAAGAGGTCAGGAAGTAGAGTAACGAATATTCTACGTTTGTATATGGAATTGCAATACGGGCAATGGCGTGGATGAACATTTTTGAAACATTTTGAAAAATTGAAGTCTTGGGGTGAAAGAAAAGTAGTAATTTAAGAAAAAAAAAATGAAGTCATTGGTGACAATGTTGTCTGACCGGGGAGCTTTACATTTTTGGGAAAGGGGCTTTTTTAATAATATGAAAACAAACATTGTTATTGATCACGTTGGTACGGGTGCCGAATCCTATAAAATACTTTAAGTTCCGTCGGCATGCAAAATATCTGGAATGGCTTCTTCCAGTTCTGCTGGTGAGTCGCAGTGGTCAATCTTGGTGGGTAAGTAATAGCGTGATTGTTTTCCCGAATTAAGGTGTAGTATGTTCTATAATATGTTGATTGGTAAATTTCTTTCCACTTTAAAAATCGTACATGTGTTAAGATATTTGAGTTCTGTATCCCTCGGCTAAGTATGTGCAAATAAAAAGTCATATGAGTAAACAAACTCCCTTCCCATGTACCTTTTACATGGATATTTCCTTGACTCGCCCTTTCTTTTTAAAGGATTTTTTTTATTTTATTTTCCAACATTTTGACCTTTTTTTCATCCACACTTACGGGGAATTTCCCCAATTCTGTCCATTATTTCCCGAAGCGGTGCTCCGATCCCGCACTTTGCAACCTGAAATCGTATTCGTTGACAAAGTTCCCCTACAAAAGTAATAAAATTAAATTACTAAATAAATAAATCAAAATGTTTTAAATATCAGGTCATTATCAGTTAATATTTCTCGGGATATTTCTTAATATGAAAAGACACCCAACGGCATGGAAACAATGAGAATGTATAATACAATGTTCCTGTTTTTCCAAAGAAAAATCGCTATAACTTGCAACCTATTGCGATCATTTAGGACACGACACGCACGCCACACGGCACAATAAACAACACAACCACAACAATTTGCCCCTTAGACGTTGTATTTGCTCATCAATGATAAATTTGCCCATACGAAAGTCACAGGAGTATGAATATCAGTTATATGAAATTAACAGCGCACCCAATGCCCCAAAGCAGGCAAACGGGTCAGTTGACGGCTCCGCGTGATTAGCGTTTTTCAAGCCGTCGCATTTCTGTTGCGTTAAGCAGTCACTCGTTTAACCCAGCTGTTTTTTAGAATTCTATTTCCCTAAGACAAAAAGCACAATCTTGTAGTTGCTCGTAAAAAATTTCCCCAAAGCCGATTTTGGCCGATTTTGGATATGTGATAGATGATTAAAAAATGCATCCAACAGTACCAAAATTGTCGACCGAGGAATTAATTCGAGCTGATCTTCCCTCACGACTGAACTAGAAGCCACATAGGATCACTTTGTCCTCTGTAGTCATCTGTTGTTGTTGTTGTCTGTTGATGTCTGTTGTTGTGAAAAAGGGTTAACATTTGCTTGTAATATCCGCATACTTCGATGGATTTAAACCAAACTTGAGTCATAGATGCAACATGGGATCCAGCATTTGCTGATGAGGTCAAATGTCACATCCCAAGGTCAACGGTCATATGAGGTCAAGTTGTAAGATAGGCTGAAAATGTAAAATTGACCTAAATTGAAAAGTTGAAGTTCAATTGGAACCAAACTTGATTCATAGGTGCAACATTAGATTCCTCATTTTTAATGTGGTCAAAGGTCACATGCCAAGGTCAATGGTCATATGAGACCTATCATTACAAACCGCAACGGCAGGCGACACATGCGGTCCGAGGACCGATGTATTTTTAATTTTCGTCCAGCTTCTGATGTTTTAATTCTCAGGGAAATATCACCTTTTCTACAAAATGTTATTTCATACTCACAAATCAAAACACTCTTTGCTCATTTATTAACAGCTGTATGTAGCTGTTTGTATTTACATCAGTTTCTACTGCATTTATTTCATATGTTGCCTCTATGAAAAAATATGATACAATAAGCATAGGCCATGCCATAGTAGTATATAAGCACCCTATCTATTTCTGAAATTGTCACTTCAGAGACAAAAATAACTGAAACATTGGCAATTTGAATGCTCTCAATCTGAAAACCTTAACTTCCAGTGATATGGCACTAATGATGACACTTCATTGCCAGACCCCTGGTGTTGAAAATTAAGTAGCCAGTGCTCGTTCAATCGTTTGTTCGTGTATAAGTCATTCGTAATGGCTTTAGGTGTCAGGATTAGTTGAGCTGGGTTAGCTGATCCGGGTCTGCGGGTATCCATGATACAGCCGCTCCTAACCTGGCCCGCTTTGAGGCTGGGGCTGGATTGGGAACAGTCAGGGGTTTTCACCCTACTCTTATTCGAAACTGGCTGCGATACATGTACAGTTGTGACTCTGTACACGTAACCGACGGCTTAACGTCCCCATCCGAAGGACGGGATGCTTTCATGATTCATTTGCCCGATTCCAAGTGAACCATGGAGGAGAGTAGTATTCTGATTTTAATCAATAGCTGGTATACAGCAAGTTTCCCCACCGGCATTCGAACCCGGGAAATATGCACCACCGGCAAGCCCCCTAACCACGAGGCCAGTGCTAATCTCAATACCAAAAAAGAATGCGATGATCACATTGTACCAACGGTAGCCAAAATAGTAAGAAAGTGTTATTATAATGAACATTTTGTTTGTTGCGATTTTCATGTTGTATTTATTAATATTTTTACTTACAGGAGAATTTAGTCCATGCTTTAGACGAAGTTCAAACTCCATTTCTATTCCAAAGACATCTCCATTATGTAGATTTTACAAGGTAAGTAGCATCTTCTCTGGTGTGTGTGTGTGGGGGGCGGGGGTGGTGGTGGGGAAGTGGTGATATGTGTAAAAAAATGGAGTGGCTAGATAAATTACAAGGAGGGAAGGGAAGGGCTCGGAAGGGGGGGTGGCACTCCCATCTTGGAAGAGACACATGTGTAAGGCTGTTAAAGACACTATCAGGGATTTTACCCGAGAGAGTCAAAATATTTGAAATTAGAAATAAGTCGGTAGATTCACATAAGTACTTTTTCCAACTGAAGAATTGACAGAAAGGAAGAAACGCCATTTTTCAAAGATAAGAATCTCCATTCAATTACGTGTTGTAATAAGTGTCGAAAAACGGGACAGTAATGACTAAGATTTCAGATTTTGAATTATTAGGTGTGCTTCTGGTCCTATTATTTGCAAGGGTCTGCGTTAGGAAGGCCATGTAATGTTGCAAATATGCAACAAATCTGATTTTTGATGATTTTTTTAAGGGTGTTATTTTCGGGAAATGAAGCTCTGGGTACCCGAATTTATTTTCGCGGCGAGTGCCGAGGTACCCGAATATGGCGACCTAAACAAAATGATCCCGAGCTGTGCAAGAATGGAAATATAAACAAAAACCATGACAACGAACGAAAAAAAATAAAGGGGACCAAGGGCTGACGGCATGCCATGCTAATTAAACTATTACAGCAGGCGGTGGCTGCTGAATTTGTTTAATTGTTGTAAAATAACCACAAAAACGGATACTAAAATGCAATTCAATCATGATTTCAAATGTAGATTATTGTTTGCTAGTATAAACTTCAACAACAATAAGATTTCATTTGGCCAAAGTATGGAAATTGAGCTTTTTCACAGCGATCCATGCTGACGAGTTTCCTGTGTCACGGGCGATCCCATATAAATGATGATAATTTGGTTCCCCATTGTCGGTGGGAGAACGGTAGTACGGCACGCCAGGTGTTTACTCATGGTATAAAAGTATGCAAAAATAAATACTACAGGACATTGTTTTTTAGTCAAAAGCAAAAGAAAAGAACAAGCAACAGTCATGGAGCAGCTTCGCTGTATTTTAAATGGATGTATAGTTCATTTAATTTTAAAGACTCAGAACCACAAAGCCGCTCCTCCCTAATTACGATAATGCTGAAATCTTAGGACATCCGGAGCAATGCACCTGGGCATGTAGGCCCAGGTCATGTGGAATTTCGAAAGGACCCTTCCAGCCATAAGCAAACACAGCCGCCGACTTAAATTTATACCACGTGCAATTGCCTCGAAGTTGACAGGATCACACGTAAGTGGACAACCAGGTCTCTAATGTGCTTCATTATGAATGTATTAGTTGTTAGTATCAGGGCCCATATTCAGCGGCAGCGCCCACAGAGAAGAGACTAGATATGAGCTACCGCCTGTACCCTTCAGCTGGTAACTACAAATAGAGGTTGTTATTGTTGGATGGGTTAATAATTTAATACAATGCAGGATTTGCATTTTTGCAAATCTTTTAAGTGAAAATGATCGCAAATAGCTAGCAGTTGGTACTTCTTGAGCGGATTTGTATTGGACTAATGTGGTCTTGCATTAATAAAATAAAAATACAATTGTTCGGGTTATCGAGAGGTGAAATTTTTTTCGGGACCCGAATGTTCGGGCGGGGGACTTGTCACAGCCTTAGATTTTTTCGGTTTCCTGATTGAGCAAATTCATGCTCGGCCTAAGGGACCCTCCTTTTCCAGCATGTGTCATTGTTCACCCAAAAAGACCCCATATTTGTGAAAAAGTTTACCACGTCCATCAAGACCCCTATGGGGGGGGGGGTGGAGATGAAAATTTTCACCAAAGACCTTTCTTTTTAGAAATTTGCAAAAAAAAAATACACCCAAAGACCCAATTTCTTTTTTTTATTTTTTGCTTTTTTTAAGTTTTTTATTTTTTTCTTGTTTTTTCCGATTTTGGGGCAATTTTGGTTGTCTCTCACCCAAGACCCCTATCTTTTCAGTCCTCTGTCACCGAAATGCCCTAGGTTTGGAAGCACAAGTCTTACTCCCATATCCATTTCATGTGTTTCTCCTCAGCAGGACGGGGAAGAAGGAAAGAGAGAAAGGAGGAGAGTATAGAAGAACAACTTGAGAAATGTTATGAATTACGGGGGGCCTTGAGCAACCCAAAATACAGGACTTACACACCCGGTGGGGTCAACCCTTTATACAAGGTGTAACAAATGCTCGCGTTCTGAAAATTAAAAAGACCCTTATTTTCCGAGCTTCAAGACCAATTTTGAAAAATTACCCTATTTTGATGGAAACAAGGACAATTTGAACTTTTAACAAAATACCCATTTTTACCAAATTCACGGAGTTTTGTAAAAATTTACCCTAGTGTGTAAAAAACAAGGACATTTTTCCCAGGGACAATAATTTTAAACGTAATCTCGTCCACACTTAGGCTTATATCATGATCTTGTATGATTTTCCCAGCATTATATTTGATTGTAAAATTATCCCCTGTACAACAAATCTCACACATATGAAAGATAAAAGAGATTTTCTGGTGGCTAGTCTCTCTGCCAAGGGGGACAAGAAAAACCCGGGAAAAAACAACGAAACGTGAAAACATCAGGCTCAAAAATGTCTGGTACGTTCTTGAAATCTACCCTATGTTTCATTTCGAGGACACTCCTCTGAAAACCACCACTTTCTGAATGTGCGAATATAAATGTCTCGGAACCAGAGGGAAAAAATACCCCTTTTTCCTTGAAATTTACGAAATCTGCATGCGTACACATGGGTAATGATATGTGAAGCCACTGGGCCTACAAACTTGTTTATATGTTGCAGCTTTCACAGAAGCATAATGATTTCTGCCTCAGCTCTATTTTGGTACCCTTGGGAGTTCATACAGGCAGGAGGTTGATGATAGGTATACAAATAAACCCAATGAGCTCAGTTTGGCACCAATTACTGGTCTTGTGCCTACCCAGTTGGTTTCGTGCCAAATTATCACTTAGATCCAACAATAATTACAATCATGGTATATTACTTTAATGATTTCTTAACCAGGAAGTCATTTTTACAGTGTAGGGAGTTAGTGGTTTGTTACTGGAATGTTCCCAAGGTCAAAACCACCACCTGTGGTTCATAAAATAAATATCATGTCTCACAATGACTATAAGGAGATTGACTTGACCAATGTGTGTAAATTTAGAACAGTGATTTTAAAGGCTGGCTCAGAGATTTCAAAATATGATTTTTTTTGTGTAGTAATTAAAATAGTCATCTAGAACTAAAGATAGTCACCTAAAATGCTCAATTCCAAAGTAAGAGATGAATTGGATTTTTTGTTTCCATGCAGTAAACATTTATGCACAGATAACAGTGCCATAGGATACTGCGTATAACAAAAATTCAGGATCCGGAATTTTATAACCAAGTTGTGATTTTCTATTTGAAGCACTTCGATTTGAGCTTAGTTATTTCACAGAGTGATTAGTATATGCACAAGCATTATGTAAATGCAAAAAAAACACAAATTGTTTGAAAAATGAGTGCGCCCTCATCAGGAAATCTCTGAGTCAGCCTTATATGTACATGAAACCTGATATTTCTTATCTATTTACAAACACACAATTATTCAAATAAAAGTTCAACAAAGTTCTTGTTGGGTGCGTACGAGAGTCTGTAGAATTAGGTCCACATAAATCTTACACAATATAGCGATTTTCTTGCTAGTAAAATTCAGAATTTTCACTTTATTGCAAAAGTCCACATCCTCTAGACCGGAAGATTATTTGCAAACCTGCAGACTTGGAGAAATACTGGAAGTATAACGCAGATTTGTATAACCAATTCTGCTGGTATTTTTGTCCCCCCCTCCCGACGCGTTGGGAACCGCGGACTATACATGAGCAGCGTTCCGTCTTTAGAGTCCCGTTCGTCCGTGCCGTCATGATACAAAGTTACCCGTGTTGTATGCGATTTACGGGGGAGTTCCGAAGGGTACAATGATGTAACTTGGTGGAAGAAGCGGTTTGAGGGGTTCTCGACCTGATTAGATTGTGGCCGTAAAATATGCTATTAAGTATTAATTTGCATAATTTACGAAATTTTCTACAAGGCCTGTGTACAGGTTTTCTGAAGTTCCGTAGGGCGTGTAATGATGTACCTTGGTGGAAGAAGCGGGCTAGAGTTCTTGACCTGGTTTAGATTTGGGTGTATTTCGGAGGCCAAATTGAGTATGCAAGACTAATTAATATGCAAAATCAGCGTAACTGCGATATTTTTTGAAATGGTACATCGGATACTCAAAATTCCTGCATTGCAATTAAAGCCTATCAGGGGCACTCTTTTTTGCACTTTTAAAGTATGTGATATATGTGGCTTGGTATGCAAATAAAGCTAATTAAATATGCATAATTGGTGGTATCGCTGAAACGGTCATCGGATAGGCAAATTCCTTCGCTTCATGAGACTACTATACCATAGGGAGGGGGTGGGTGTTTCGGGTGTTGGGGAGGGGGTCGGGGTTGCGGTGTTGGGGAGAGGGTTTTGGTATTGCATGGTGTTGGGGAGTGGGTGGGGTGTTGCAATGTGTTGGGAGGGGGTTTTGCAGGGTGTTAGGTAAGAGGGGTGGTAGTGTTGTGGGCTGCTGGGTGGTGTTTTGGGCTGCTGGGGAGGGGTGAGGAATGTTGTGGATGTTGAGGAGGGGGTAGGGTGGTTTGGGGTGGTGCGGGGGGATTGCGAAAGGAGACCCATTTACGGGTATTTAAGGTGGGGAAAAGGGTTTGGGGTGGGGTTGTGGTTGTGAGGGGTGTTAAGGAGGGGGTGGGGTGTTGCAGGGCATTGTGTTGCAGGGTGTTGCAGAGTGTTGGGGAGGGGTGGGGTGTTTGGGGGTGAGGTGTGGGGTGTTGGGGTTTTTGCGGGGTGGTTGGGGAGGGGTGGAGTGTTGTGGGTTGGTGGGGCGGGTGGGGGTTTGTAAGTTGCATTTTCGCATGTTAGTGATCTCGACCATTTGGGCGGGGACATACTTTACCCATCGCGTAAATAGTCCGAGTTCGCCTTGTAATGTTTTAAAATTTTGGTTTTTCCAAAGATCGCCACTTTTTGCGTCAGCTCAGATGATTCTGCGTATTGACTGAATTAGTAAAGTATGATTTTATAACTCACATATGATACAAGTTCTCCACCTCTGTTTACACTCGGTGAAATATCTTGTCAACCAGGCTTTCGATTAGCTTGGGTTGCTAGGTCAATTTTTACCCTGTTTCCCTGACTTTTTGTGCTATTAGTGGACAGACAAAATGAAACCCAGACCAAAGAGGTTCATATAGATAGAGAGGCAAAACGTTACGTCATCTTTAGAAATTCATCGTCTCGCATGTTTTGCGACCACAAAGAAAACATAGAGACCAACAATATAAAGCAATGGCTGCCTCCGCTTCTTCCATATGCTGTGGGTGCCGCTTTGCATATACACTATCGGTAGTGATACAAATTGATGTATGTGTTAGAGGTGGCCAGGTATAATAACAGTGTACCTGGATCATTGTGCTAGATACTCTTTTTTCTCCATAATGCAATGCGCGCTTATGTTAAAAGATGTATTCATTGAGGGTGTTTATTTAAATCAAGACGACTGACGTTCATTTCATTCGTTGGCCATGGGTAGGACAAAATTTAACACCCAATAGCACCCCAACATCCAACAACGATATTTTGCCGGCTTGTTTTGTATCGCATTGACATTAAATGTTGTATACAAGCACCCAAACTAATAATTATCGTCCGTGCAATATTCAAAATGTCAGCGCCCAGCACGTACGACTGGTTTTGAATGTGCTTCTCACCCCCTTGCCCAGACCCATCTGGGAGTCCCTGAATCTGGAACCCCCTTTGTTCTCTTGCAAGCTCTCATTGTCTGGGAAAAAATTTTTTCCCATCCCCTCCATCCCCCTTATGCAGGTTCCTATTTCAAAGCCCTCTTCTGAGGAGAGTTCCCCTTGTGGGTGTCCCCCATCTAGGAGTTTCCTATTGGGCCCCCCCCCCCCAGTCTGTGAGTCCCTGTCTAGGAGTCCCCATGTGGGAGTTCCTCAATATCGTCTCATGTAAGTCCTCATTTCTGGGACAGAAAATTAACTGTTCCCCTTCCCCCATTCTGGAAGTCCCATCTGAATTCCCCATATGTTCTCATGTAAGTCCTCATTTCTGAGAAAGAGATTTCCCCCCCTCCCCCACCCCCATCTGAGATTTCACCTGAGATGTTTTGAAATTAAATATCAACTTGCTCATTCCAAAATCATAGTAAGTTTCTAAAATCTCAAGGTTTTGTTTTATGCATATGTGTCATAACACGTCCAAGCTTTCCCTGAAACATGTTTATTGTCCCCTATAGAGATTGCCACTTTTAATAATAATAAAAAAAAACATTTGCCATTGAAAATTTCAGGATAAAATGGTAAGGTTTTGAATCTTTTCTGAAAAAGCCTAACATATTCACACAAGCTTGGCAATGTTGCAATCATTTACCTTTCGATTCCAATCTGGTCTCCTTTCTTTCCGCTGTTGCCTACTTATGTCGAATATATCACCCACTCTTAGACGTTGACTGGATGTAATGTAGTGTGCAGACAGAAATGTTTGTCGTTGATTCCTCATTTTTTGAGATCCAAGTGTATTCATATTGTGGAAATACTGAAATGCACGAGTGTGTACACCACTACATCCAACAATCACATGACACACATGAATGGAATACACACAGACCGATGTTATATACTAATGATTAGACAATTTGGGGAAATTCTGGCCAATTAGGTTCATTTTTAGTCCGTGTCTTTAGAGGAAGTAAACTTGGCAATCATGGTTATCATTTGCAAATTTGTGCATTGTTTATTGTCCCCGCCGAACAAGTTCGGGAGTGGGACTATTAAAATTGGCTCCTTCCATGATGTGTATGTTCCCCCCCCCCTTATTATGTAATGTCCGTGATAAAAAGCCCCTGGAACATTTGGGCATCATCTTTTTTGTCTGGATGAGTATAAGTGTACATTGGATATACACGATTCCTTCGCTCTGTGAAAGACTACTCTGCCATACACTTTTGTGTGAATAGTTATTGGGTCGTCTTCTCTTTTTGCGTATGAGCAAGGCAGCTAAATCTGTTGTAAGCTTTGGAGCCAACTCACGGTTGCTTGTTGGGTTGAGTTAATCGTGTGTCCACCGGTGGACGAAACATAGGGCACTCATTGCGATGTGCTCCTCATGCTGTGATGGAGAAACCAGACATTGGCAGGCTGGCGATGGGCGCAGCCCCCATCGGTGCATATTGCCTCTTGAAGCGACCGACTCCTGTGCAATCTGGTTTAAGGTGACCATTCCTTGCGTGGGAGATAGGTGTAATAGAGAGTTGATCTGGTCTTGGAGTATCTAGCCAGGCAGTATTCCATGTCTATAAGATGTTAATGGGTAACTGGAGATTGTAGCAGCGTGTCGACAGAAGGTCGGCGAGAGCGCAGTCTCTGTCTACCAAATTGGTGTGAATCTTGACAGTTTTATGCAGCAGGTGTTTGTTTGTCCGCAGGTCTTATTCACTAGTTTGTGCATGTGGTGTTCTCTCCGAAGTGCTACAGGTGCAATGCCTGAAGCCTGTGTAGGAATTCAGATGGAGTAAGACGTAGGCAGCCAGTGGCATGTTTCTCAAGGTCTCGTTGAGTACTGTGTCCAGCTTCTTTGTGTTTGGTGAAAGCGTTGCACCATGCCTGGGGCGGCATATTCAGCAGTGCTGTTTAAAGTTTTTGGTAAATTTATCTATTCAGCTCTTAAAATCAGGATGAATCTTGATTATTGTTCACACCACCCTCTGTAATGTATAATTTACTGTTATTATGTGATATGTATGATTTGGCCCAGAGGCCTATGTCAATAAAACTTGAAATTGCATTGATTTGTAGACCAGAGCCAGCAGTGGTGCGTAGGGTCGTTGGGCTATCCCCCATGAGGATCCATCAGCAAGGCGGCACAGGAGGTTATTCCTCGTAGATACCTTGGTGCATACTGACTCGAGGTGGTGCCGGTAAGTAGCTGCGGTCCAGCTTCACTCCCAAGTAGATTGGTGTAAGATTGTATTGCGAGGTGCTCCATTGAGGTTTGATTTTGAAGTGGCGCATGCCTCTTGGGTATTGAGGTGGCAGGCAGTACGGGGTCCCCACCATTGGCTTCGCCAGCTTCAGTCTCCAGGTCTTGTGGTATGCTGCAAGTAGGGCCCTGTCCGTCGAAGTGGTGCGTTCTACTTCTGTCCAGTTTGCTGTCCGAGTGGAGGAGGGCAAGATCAGTGTCGTAGGCCAGAGGGGGCATGGGGGCCGCCGTTCCCCCCAATATTGATTTCCGTCGGTTGAGATGAGCCCACGTCGGTTCACTTGAAAAATCTCCAGGTCTGGACTTGCAGGCCGGATTGTCGGCAAGTATAAGGTTTAAAGTTCCATGGACAGCGTGCGACAAGTAAATTTTACAAAATCGTAACAAAAATTAGCCCTCAGAAGACATGTTAAAGCATATAAAACCAACATTTCCAGGGGGCTTTGTCCCCTGACCCCCACCGGGCTTTCGCCCTGGACGCCTACCCATTTCTGTCGGTTGAGATGCGACACTGGCCCCCCCATATGACATCCTAGCTACGCCACTGGTCAGATCGTCGGCGTAGCCATATTGTCTAGATGTTGTTTGAGGTACATCGCTGATATACAAGTTAACAGCATCGAGGCTAGCAGATCCTTGTGGTACTCGGAGAGGGGGGGTGTCGGGAGGGGGGGTGGTGGGTGGATTGTCTCGGGGAGGGGTGTCGTGGAGGGAATAAGGTGAGAGTCTCGTGATGGGGGCCGGGGAGGGTGTGGGGTGAGTTGTCACATGGCAGGGGAGTATGGAGTGGGTCTCGGGAGGGAGGAGGGGTAGAGTGTCTCGGGGAGGGGAGGGGTGGGGTGTCCCTTGGTGGTGGAGGGGTGGGGTGATTCGGGGATTTAGCAGTTATGATCGCTACATTCGCGTTGAATATTTTATGCATCGCGTAAATCCGAGTTCAACTTGTTTTTGTTTATGGGTTTATAGTCGGGTCAGGTTTCCGTTGAGGGCCTGCTACTGGTTCCTGTAGAGAGTGGGCATTTATGTTGTAATATTCCGCGTGAAATGATCAACTTTTTTGGTTGCTCCTTCTATTATGTGGAAATGGAGTGTCTCAGGGGAAAAAGTTTGGAAACCCTGGAGTAGACTCGGGTAACAGTGGTCGTCTACCCACTGCACATCTTGACTACTCCCACACCTCTGCATAGTACTGTCCAGGGTGGGTAGGACACGATCTGCTCGATTTGGGCAATTGGGGATTTCCAAACGGTAATTTGTGGAACTGCTACGTGCATTTACTATGGCAGTTTCGGTCCAGACGACATTCAGAATCATCTCTTAAACCTTGTTTCAAAGATCTTAGTAATATCAAGGGGGGGGGGGGTGATAAATTAAGAAAAATAATTGACTTCAAAATCCGCGGGGGTTAGTGGATTAACCCCGCTGCAAATAGTGTAATTTTCCCAATACCGGTCATTTAGATTTAAATATTCGTGACAGGCCTAGTCTTTAGCAAGTCTGGTGTAACCGTTCGTATGCGTAAGAGCGCCCCCCGTTAATTCCCTTTTGAAACAGACTACACCTGGAAGTTGGATTCCTTTTTGAATTTGCTGTCTGTTAATGTTAGGTTTGGCATTTCCTACCCCCCCTGGTACTGTCTGGGTCTATGACCTAAGATGGGAACAATGATGTTTTCTGAATGTGTTGAAGCCTGTGTCATGGATTTCGCCATACTCTAAAAGTGGTGGGTTTTGTGTTTTCGTACAGGTAGTCTGGGTGATGGGCAAGATGGGAAAATTTGAGGTTTAAAGAACACTATCAGGATTATCCGAGAGAGTCAAAATAGTAAAGTTGCAGGAATGGCTTAAAAGTGCAGGATAATTCCTGTAGACTTTCTCATAGTTACTTTTTCCAACTGAAGAGTTTTGACAGAAAAGGAATAAAACTGCAGTGTTCAAAGATGCGAACTCCATTCAATTACGTGTGGTATAGTTGTCCGTATGGACATATGACAAAATTCAATTATACTCGTCTTCCTCCCCTCTAATCAATATGGCGTTTGCTCCGCTAGCGGGCGTATAAACCAGAATTTTAACAGTGTCTTCTCAAAAATACTAGAAATACTAGAGTTGGTGACCTCCTGAACTCTGGCCTCTTTAGCTTTCTGCGGGGGCGCGGTAAGACCAAAAATATTTACAGTGTCAGAATTAAGATTTTTTGTATGTTAAGACTTCATTTTCAGTGATGTTCACCATGTAACTGAGAAAAACGGTAAGTTTCTGTAAAACAAGGCCTTCTAAGGACTTCAACCGCCGGCTATTCCATTTTTGGCGTCAGGTATTAGCGAGATTGCAAATGGTCCACAAACACCAAAACCAAAAACAATGCCGAATGATCAGAGTCGCAAAATTCGGCAGGTAGATTACATGAGGATGGTACTATTGATCAAAACCAGCCAATTCCCTTCCCGTGACTCCTCTGACCCTCGCCTTCAGATTACGAGCCGAGCTTCACCTAGATTAGTAGAGGGAGGTGTAACTCTCATCAACCTCACGCCTAGGTTTGCCCTGCCGTGATGGGGTTAGCCGTTGATTACCCCTAGATTTCATAGATCACGCTTCCCGTTCAGGAGCCGTGATGGATTATATCGACGACATGCCACAGACAGAGATATTAGGAAAGGCAAAGAGTTACCTTATTATACCCAGGATTAGGGGTGTTACTTGTGCAAGTTGAAGGTTATACCAGAGAAAGGTTTATTCCTCCTCAACAGCCACCGTTTTTGTCCCCACCTTCGATGACAAGTACGAGTGGTGGATATACGGATAGTGATACCTTCTCAACTGGGCGATGCAGATCTTGCAATACATGCAAAGACAATCAGATGAGGAGTTCCACAAATGCTAAGCCAATCACTTTCCTCGAGTAATCATAGCCGTAAACGAAGACACAGTGGTCGTTCGCCCTCTCCCAGAACGAGCGATCCCGCTCAAAGGGGAAGATGGATGAGCCGTCGGATCAAATTTAGTTCAGAATCTGAAGGCTGAAAAGACTCCTCTCCATGACAATCTACTTCCATTAGAGGACATTTAGTACTGCTCGATCAGACCAAGAAGAGAAGGAGTGGACAGTGTGTTATCAATGCTGATCCTGGGGATGTCCGAGCATTAGAGGAGAATGCAGGTTGTGGATCACACAAGTGCCAGGATTCTGAAAAAACAGTGTATAAAAAACCCCAACCAAGGGGTGGTCCATTTAAGGATATGACATCCCAAGAGATCGCACTGTAACCCTTTGGATGCACCCACATGCTGTGCCGAAAGGAGCTTTATTTGAAGCAATCTGTTGTTAGATTGTGTTGAAGTCACAAAGACAAATGTTCTGGATCACAGGAAAAACGATGACTGTCTAGGTGTTCTTCAACCGATCCTCAGTGGGCAGACTACTTCAAAGCTCCTGAACCTACCTGAATCTGTTAGGGCTACCATGAAGAAGGTCAAGGTGGTGGCCTGGAAAGACGACAATTCTTTGATGGTCGTCCAAGAGGGATCTGCTGAAGGCCTATTCCCTAGTGACAGCCATTAAGAGAGCCAACTCAAGGGAAAAAATCAACTGCTCGAAGCGACAGGCAGTCTTATAGGTTCTGGGATACAACGTCTTTCCCTCTACCGGTAGCGTCATGCAGAACCTTTCATAAAGAAGGTTTCCCTCAATTCAACTCCTTCCATGACATGCTTGTATGGAGATAAATGGACTGAGCAAGTGTAAGAAGAGAAAGTCAACAAGGTGACTCGGGAAGTGGTCAAAACTTACCACAAGGATTCTAGTTATGTAAACCCTATTCACATCAGAAGAATAGACCAACAAGAACAAAGGTCCAGGGAATTTCGCCATAAGTACAACAAAACAAACAAGGCCGACACAATCTGTTGTATGGTCAGTACTCACAATACTCCGGGGATAGAGGTTATGACTTCAGTCCAGACCGATCTTCTTTCGAGATTCTCACAAGATAGAACCCCTTTCAAAGATCCACAGGGAAAAAGTCTTTCCGACCTGAGCCAAAAACTGAGAAAGAAAGACAAGACATCTCATCAAGCAAAGGCTCTCGATCCTGTACCAATTAGCAGAATCCAGCATATGCCAGGTCGCATAAAGAGTTTTCCTTCCAGCTTGGAAGGAATTGACTTCGGTCCATGGATCCTACAACGATAACTGGTTACCGAACGAATTTTTCAGAAATATACAATTCAAATAAAACC
Organism: Ophioderma brevispina; assembly: GCA_023653785.1. Lineage (NCBI taxonomy): Eukaryota > Metazoa > Echinodermata > Ophiuroidea > Amphilepidida > Ophiodermatidae > Ophioderma > Ophioderma brevispina. The sequence goes on along the minus strand of JAMKCH010019184.1, from coordinate 90,844 downwards.
CCCAAGACAACTAAAACTGTCAGTAGAGCAACACAACATTTGTTCACAGAGATTCAACACATATTCAAAAAGGGGCAGTAAAGAAAGTTTTCACACTCCAGTGGATTCCTTTCCACTATTTTATTTTCCCAGCATCGGGCGGATTACCGCCCAGATTCCAATTTAAGACATTGAAATCAGTACATCCGAACAAACGCATTCAAGATGGAACAAATTCAATGCCAAAAATCTGGCCCACCTTTAATTTCATGGTAACAATAGATTGAAGGACCTATTTCTATCCCTATTCACAAGCCGACAGGAAATTCCTCAGATTCAATGGGATGGCGACCGGTATGAGTTTCAAGTAAGCCCATTCGGCCTGACAACACACCAAGGGTGTTGCTTTCCAAACAAATGAACCAGTTGTATCACATCTAAAAAAAAAAAAAACACGCCAGAGATCAAATGAAGAGTGGTAATTTTTTGGAGACCTCATCTTTTTGGCAGGGTCAGAAAGGAGTGCCAATTCAAACCGCGTATATTAAATGGAGCTTGCCAACATCAGGGCCTAGATAATTGGGAGAAATCCTGCTTGATTCCAACCCAGAGTACATTAGCCACATTTTGAATACCCAGACAATGACCCTGGCCTTACCAGAGGAAAAGCACTAGGTTTTATTCAGTCTTGCAAAGTGTTTGTACAGAAAGATTGGTAAAGAAAAGGATTAGCGGCATAGTGGGGAAAATGGCCGCAACTGCAGAAGACCCATAGTTCCAGCACCAGTGTTTTTCCGCAGTTTACAGAGCGATCTGATAAAGTGGTTCACATGGACCCGACATATCAACTGACATTTCCATTATAAGAACACCGTCAGGATCTACAGTGGTGGAGAACATGTCTTTCTGCATTGGAATGGAAGCCATGGTCTCCCTCCCCCAGAGTTGATAAAACAATAACGTCCGACGCGTCGTGCCAGGGATGGGGGGCACACTGTCAAGATCAGAGAACGGGGGCAGATGGACCAAAGGAAAGAGCAATTTATCACATCAATATCTGGAACTCTGGGATCTTTTTTGGCTCTGAAAACGTTTGCCAGAGACAGACACCATTGCCACATCATGCTGATGCCTAGACAACACACTGCTTCTAGCTGCATAAAGCACAAAGGGACCCATACAGCCACTTTGTCAGATCTAGCAAATTCAGTGTTGAAGTGGGTGTCTGATCGTTTCATAACCTTGACAGCTTATCATGTTCCAGGAGTGCAAAACGACATAGTGGACTTTCAGTCGAGGGTTTTCAACGATCGGATAGAATGGACCCTAAATCGGGAATTATTCAGGGAGTGTGTCAAAGAATGAAAATTCCTCCATCAATAGATCTCTGTTGCACAAGATCATCACCATTGCCAGAGATATTCCTCGTGGAAACCAGACCCGGGGGCAGTTGTAGTAAATTCATTCTCTCTGAGGTGGACGAATGAACGAGGGTGGGCCTTTCCGCCCTTTTGTCTCTTGCCTCAGTTGTGAAGGGAAATACGAGGCAGAGAAAGCGCAGTACTAGTTCTTGCGCCAACTTGGCCAACACAGAGTTGGTATCCAATGTTAGTTCAATTAGCGATAGCACCAGCCGCTTCTGCTCCCTCAGAGAGAATGGGTTCTCACACAGCCACACTCAGTCGGTCCGTCATCCCCTAATCCGCGCTTCGCTTAGCGCCTGAGCTCTCCGGTGTAGATATGTATCATTAAGGGATAGGGATTTTCAGAAACGTTGCCACGTTATTTTGCCAGTTGTAGGGACTCAACACACAAACAATCATCGCTGGAGAGCATGGGCTGGCTGGTGTAAGCATCGGTAATGATCCAATTCAGCACCTGTCCATTTTGGTTTTGGAATTTCTAGTTGAAATTGTGCCCAGGGTTTAGCATAAATCACTGGGTGTAATATCGTCCATCTCTTTATCATAAACCAATTGATGGCAAGCCCCTTGGTGAGAGCCCAAGATTATTTGTTTAATTAAGGGTTCTTTAACAGAAATCCCAGGCCAATATACTCTTACTGGGAAGTGAACCAGTGTTGATTTTCTACGTAATGCCACCATGGCAGTCCTTCCTTGAAGATGTTACTATTAAAGTAGCAGTGATCTTAACTTTAGTGACAGAGGTGAGTCTCGTCATTAGGGTACAATGATATTATCATTTATCCATTTCTCAAGTGCTACGTTTTACACCGTCACAGCTCGTAAAACAGAGTAGACCACACTTCCCTTTGAAATGCATTGAGATACAAGCTTTCAAAGATACTAGATTATGTCCCGGTAAAGGCAGTGACTGCGTATTTGGCAAACAAAACGGCGTAGAGGGTCCTGAAACCCCCACCCCCCCCCCACCCCCCCCCCCCACCCCGCCACAAATGTTCATAGTCATGTCAAACCGTGTTCAAGAAGTTAGTGTCATCAACGGAAGTAGTGGCTTCTTTCCAGCCTAAAATGCAGGAGTTGATACAGACAAGTTCAGAGCACATTCAACCCGGGGGGCAGCAACATCTGCTTCCAAACCACCTATTTATTTTTTTTGTAATAGTAAAAGTAGCTGATTAGGGTTTCTACTTATAATTGTTGAGGTACTTTAAATCTATCAGTTTGGGCATAATGCCCAAATGTATTGGAGCCAATTTATAAAATGTTAATTTATCGATACCATCTATTTGGTCTGTAAGGGGATCTCATGTTTGCATGTTTCTGATGTGTTGTTTATTATCTTATTTGAAGTTTAAGTTTTTGCTTGGTACACGGATGAGTGATGACGCTATTCAACAGTCTATGATGTGTATAGTTTATAAATTTATCAGTAATTTTTAACTTGTTTTATGGATGCAATGTTTTCTAAAGATGTTCTCTTTGCAATTAGTTGGTTTAATCTTGTTTATACATGATTATGTTGATGCCGGGTTCATCACTATATGTGTATCCTTTTGTGAATTGTTAATTGTTTTTGAATTGAAATAAGTTGTTAATAATTGTGTTGTTTTTTTATATTTAATGTTAAATGACAAATGGTATGACACGATATACACAATTGTGTTGAGTTTGTCGTTAACTTAATAACTACTCACTCACTCAACTCCAAACCTAGGTGTTGCAATAAGAGAGATGATTAAGCAACAGCAGCTGGTCCTCAGACTCCACATTCAGCAGATTCTATCATAGGCCATCATCCAATTCAAATGTTGGCCAAAAGGGCTTTGTTTGCATTAGCTTCCATAAAGTCGCATATTGAATTAGAGTGGAGGAAGACGAAGTGAAATTAAAGATTATGCAAAGGTCTTACCTGCAGTATAATCTTGATTATACGAGTTCTCTGACGGTGAGAATCATATCCCACCCAGTTAGGAAGTTTTCGGGGGCATCTTGGTGTCCCTACCCATGATTCTCCCTCAAACTACTTTTAACAAGTAGTTTTTCTGGTAAATAATGTTTATAGGTTGCTCCTTTTAATCCTCAAGTTTAAGAGTTGTCGTGATAATCAGACAATAGTTTTTGTAAGAGTCCATGGCTGTGTTTCCAGGATTTCTTGCATCTTACTAAAGTTGTCAATTTGGCGCAAACTTTGTTTTGTTTTTTGCCCAAGTAGGTATCGGAAGTTCTTTAAAAAGAGGGCCAGCGTTCAGGAGTCACGACCTCCGAGTATTTCTAGTATTTTTGAGAAGACACTGTTTTAAAAATTCTGGTTATAGCGCCGCAGCGGAAGCTACGAATATTGTTCTCCCTTCGGAAGGACTCGTAATACTCAAGATTATACGAAGGTAAGTACTTTGCATAATCTTATTTATACTTCTTATTAGGTTGCCTCTGGTCTATCATTTGCAGGGTGTGCTAGGAGGCCTTACTTGTTTTGCAAATATGCCAAATCTGATTTTGAATTTTTTTGGGTTTCCTTCCTGATTTAGCAAATCAATGATAGTGCCTTTAATAGTGTGATTATAGAAACTCCATAAGGGTTGTTGAGCAATAAAGACAGTGCATTTTGCAGTTACATCATGTAGTTCGTGCTCCTTTATTGCTGCGTGCTTTATTACACTTCAAGCAGGTTGCATTTCAAAATGGCAAAGTGAGAACAACGCACAAAAATTTCCAATAATTCGTCTTGCCCCTGATCTTGCTAGAGCGAAACTGTCTGATGTATGTTCAGCATTTGGTTGTAAAGTTTTAAGTTATACTTTTCACTGATCTATTACTCTGTCCAGCTTCGAAGTATAAGTAGCCCGCGGCGTTATACATTGAACCGACTTTCAGCGGCGCGCGTAGGTTTAAAGAGAATATGCGCAACTGCAAAACTGAAAGGCGGAACTGGGTGTACGCGCGCGTCGCCACTTCATACTTCGACGAGACCAAAGGATAGATGAGAGACAAGACATGTGGTTCAAGAACACCTTGGTACAGTGAATTTAGACAAAAAAACTAAAACAAAAAAACTTGCGTTAGTGTGTGCCCAGTTAAATTTATAATATTTCTTTGGTGCCAAAACAGAAAAGACAATCAACTTATAGGCCCACACGGAGATGAAGAAGTAGCTGTTAATAGCCCGGCATATACTCCTTTGGCAGTAAATTTTGCACTCTTCATTGTACGAGTGTGAGGCAAATAGTTGCCAAGTGATATTGCCCTTCATATCTCAGGAATTTTTATTTTGTAATTTGAACACATTTTTTTTCTAGAAAGGGATCTTAAAGTATTGTGGAATTGCATCATTTAAATGCAAACACCTCATGAACTACCACCAAACAAGATCTCAGATTATGTGTTCTGGTCTAATATTAATGATTGATAGGCATGTTTTAATTATGTGTTTGTTGAAGGACACGGAATTACACGATATCCTAATGACAAGTACCTATGGATCCTATTAGTGTCAAAGGGTCAAGGTCAAATAAGGTCTAACTTGAATCATGCTTAAAAGGTAGAATTGCTGTACAATTGCAGTGGATGTTACTTCAAATTGGCCATGTCATTAATTAAGATAATTTATAAGGTGCTCATGAGATTTCCCGAGGAGGGCGGCTCCTCAATTTTAAAAACAAATTGGTTTTTTGCATACACATTATATGCTTGTCCATATATAAACACTGTGGAAATAGCTCAAAATTGAAGTCCTTGTGTTATATTAAATCAAACTTTGTTATAAATTTCCGGATCTGGAAATTACGTTTAGTGCATGGAAACAAAAAAATCCGATACATTTCAAACTTTTAAAATTCAGGAAAAACGGGGTTAAAGCAATAAATTGCATACAAATTGGTTTTTTTTTAACCTATATGAGTTAATCTTATAATGTTTTGCCCCCCCCCCATGATGTTTGGCCCCTCCTATGATTTTACCCTGGCACCGCCCCTCTATGTACTTTGGGGTAATCAAAGGCTAAAAATATCACTTCTAAGAATTTGCATGACTTGAAGCAGATCTTCAGCTTTCACATCATTTGCAGGGTATGTTAGAATACCTGTAGTTATGCAAAAATCTGATCTTTATTATTATTTTTTTCGATATGCTGATTTAGCAAATCACTGATAGTGCCTTTAATATAGTGCATTTTCAGGTTAGCAAATCACTGATAGTGCCTTTAATATAGTGCATTTTCAGCCATTTTAAAACAGTTTCTTCAGATGCCATGCAAGAAAATAGTGCACCCACAATTTAAGACCCTTCAGGTCACCTACTTGGTGGTGTTAGCCAAAAGGCAGCTTGCATTACATATTAAAAAATAGAACACACCACAAGTAATCTGTTTCCCATTTTTATACCAGTTTTGGAATATGAAATTAAACCTAGAACATGTTTGGTGGGAAACTTCCTGAGGGACTTCATTAGTGGCAAATCTTACAGATAGCAGTAATGTTTAATTATGCCCCTCAATTTGGTTCAGTATGGTCAAGATTGTTATCTTAGACTTACGACTTACAACCTGTAATAAGGGGGGGGGTAATGCACACGATCGTGCTCGATTTGGGCATTGGGGATTTCCAACTGTAATTTGTGGACTCTACACATACATGCATTTACTATGCAGTCGGTCCCAGTGACTTAAAAAATCATCCTAACCTTGGTTCAAAATATCTTAGTAATATCATTATAAATTAAGACAAAAATATTGAATTCAAAGTCCGTCGGGTTAAGTGGATTAACCCCGCTGCAAAATAGTTGTAATGTTCAATAACGGTCATTTAGATGTCAATTTTTCGTGACGCGGCCTAGTCTTATAGTCCGTCTGTGTTTAACCGTTCGGTATGCGTAATAGCGCCCTCCTACCATTAAGTCTTTGTCAAAGACGAGCATCCGGAAGTTGATGCCGTTTTGAATTGCTGTTGCTGTTAGGTGGCTGTCCCTACCCCCCTGACCTTGGTAATACTGCATAGCAAGTAACACTTCACAGCAAAAGTTTGTTTCCCCCCTCTAAGATTTTGCCTCATCTTTTGTATACAAATAATTTGATTAGAATGGTCTTTGATAACCTCATCAAGGTGAGAAGTAGAGAACCGTCTTGGTGGTCCCCCTGTTAAACTGCGAAGCGAAGCAATGTTAAAACTCCTGGAGGCGAAGCAGCGAACCCAACTCTTACAACTCCAAACACTGTTTTCCTTTAACACATTTCTTAGTATAAACCAATATCATGACTAGACCTCAGCGCAGGCCGTTTCTAAGGTCTGCCTTGACTTAGCGCATTGAATGTGGATGGTTTTTTTTCCAGTGCAAAAAGTACCATCAGTGCTGATTTGTGTAACAACCTTCCATTGCGATGTCCTATGTCTGCAGGAAACCCACCAAGGAATCCCTTAACCACCCGCCCACCCATCCGGGAATGGCCTTGCCACGGAGAGACCACATCGCAATACGGAAGGCCCATATTTGTGAGAACAGGCACCAAAGTAGAAGCAACCTCCATGTCTGATGATAATAACATCGAAGTCCTCACCATGGAGCTTAGCTCTGTTCATAGTTACATCTGATCTTTACACACCTCCCCATCAGTAGACTTCGAGCACTCTCAAACTCAACCCTGGGAATTCCAAACCAATACCTCACTTCTCATTGGCGACTTCAACAGCCATAGTACCCCAATGGGGCTACAATGAACATAACAAAGACGACAGCTGTCCAAGAATGGATAGACAGTCAACATCTACGTCTCCTTCACGACTATAAACTGCCGCCATCATTTCAAAGTTCCCTTGGAAGAGAGGTTATCACCCTGATCTAGCTATTGTTAGTACAAAGAATTTCTAACCTTTGTAGCAAGATTGTTCTGGATCCTGTTCCCACAAACCCAACTGACCAAAATCGGTATCCAAGTCAACGCTGCTAAGACCAAACAAAGTGCCTTTTAAGCGCCCTTTAACTACAGGAAGCAGACTGGCAAGGATTCACTGTGACCGGATCCAGAACTTTAAGAAGATTGCCCAAAACCCCCATAACTATGACAAATTGCCCAACATTAACAAGACTGCCGGATATGCATCCCCAGAGGCCCCGTAGGACGGAATACATACCAGTCCTTTCCAAGGAATGTGCTAGAGAATATCAAGAGTATCTCACCATGTTTGAAGCTGTTCCCTTTTCAGCTGAACAATTGCTTAAGGTGAGGAAGTTTCAGAAAGGATCTCCCAGGAAAAGATCAAACCTGGCATCACTGTAATTGAATCCACCGATAATAACCCATACTGCAAGAAAGCATGGTCTAGATACATCCGAAAGCTCCTGAGGGGATCCAACAGAACCTCCAACAGCATCCAACGTCACACCCCAACCAAGTTGCCTGCCCCAACTGCTCATTAATGGCATGCAGCAAGAAACCCAAGAAAGATCAAACTAGACCATAAGAGTGATAGTGGTGACCCTGGTTTCACTCGCCCCTGTCAACATGGACGATTGGTATTGCTACACTTCAACCAGGAAAAGCATAGGCCTATACAACATCGCTATCTACTGAGTGCAACTAAAAAATCTTGGCCCTGTATCAAAGTAATGGCTTCTTGAGCTCTACAATTGCTGCCTTATTTCCCACAAGTTCCCAAAGATCTGGAGGAACGCACATGTTATGGCACTCCTAAGCATGGGAAAGATCCAGCCACCCCAGGCTACAGACCTATATCACTCCTTAGCCATATCTACCAAGCTCTTTGAACGCCTCCTGCTCAATCATATTGAACCTGTGATAGACGAACACCTCATACCAGAACAAGCAGGGTTTCCGGCCAGTCAAATCAACAACAAGCCAAGTACCAACCTACTTCAACACATTGAGGATGGTTTCGAGAAGGGTATACATGGTAACCGGAGCTGTGTTCGTCGACTATCGCAGCATACGACACTGTTAATCACAGATGCATACTCCATAAGATCTTGGAATTCACCAAGGACTCCGCTTGACTGAGCTTATCCAGGCTTGCTGGCAAACAGGATGTTCTTTGTTTCAGCTAGAGCGAATAAGAGCCGATGGCGTAGGCCAAGAATGGTCTATACCACAAGGGAGTGGCTTGCACCTCTCCTGTTCAACATATATCCACCGACCAACCCAGGAGTGGGCAGGAAACTTGTTTGTTTTTCTTTTATGCAGACGTACCACAAGGGAGTGTTCTTGCACCTCTCCTGTTCAACATATATACCAACGACCACCCAGGAGTGCAGGAACCTGTTGTTTTTATTTATGCAGACTATCTTTGAATTAGCGCACAAGTATTCCGACTTCACCGTTGTTGAAGAGAGACTCTTCCAAAGCTTTGGATGAAATCACCCTTATTATGAGGAAAACCACCTACGTGTGCAAATCCATCTAAGACCCAGGTGTGTGCTTTCCATCTACGCAACCGTTAAGCCAAACGTCGCTTAAGTTTACCTGGTCTGGAACTCCCCTGGACAACTGTAATAAACCTGTCTACCTAGAGTTACCTTGGAGCGCAATCTCTTATAAGACCCACGTTGAGAAGACGAAGAGTACAGTATGTTCACGCACTACCATCTTTGAACAAACTCACTCACACAAGATGGGGTGCTCGCCCACATACCCTAATAATCGACGACGGCACTTGCCCTGTGCTACTCATGTGGAGAGTTTGCCTGCCCTGTTTGGGAGATCAACCCATGCCAGAAGCTTGATCCAGCATTAAATGCCACCTGCCGGCTACACACCGGATGCCTCCGTCCAACACCAACGGAAAACTGTACATCCTAGCAGGAGTGCTCCACCAGCCTCCGTCGTACGACGACATGCAATCGAGCGCAGCTGTCAAGTACCAATGTGAAGCACCCTATGTTCGGACAGATAACCTGCTGCCAACCGTCCTTAAATCCAGAGAGAGTTCTTAAGCAAAGTCAACCTCTTGAACAATTCTCTCAGATAGGTTTAAGAGAGTCGCCTTGTGGAAAGAAAGACTTGCCAGCAACCAATTAATCTATCGTATTGAACCTGGTGAGCATCTCCCACCTGGAGCTGACTCCTCTGGGATGACTGAATGGCGAGCATCAATAGAGTGAGGTGTGAACCAGAAAAATGGCCGATCTAAGGTTCTGCAGAAGTGGGGCATCTGGAAGCAGATCAGGATATACTGTGGTTGTGGAACAGCACCACAGACAATGGAACACATCTTGGTCTGCCCACTGCTGGAGAAAAAATGCAAAACAAGGACCTTGCGGAATCAGTGGAAGCAGCCAGAACGTTGCCTACCCATCTCGGCTGATCATATTTGAGAGACACAGTGTTTGGACACGATAAGAGGAAGATCAAGTGACCACACCAAAACAATAATGATGTAATACACACAGGGTACTGGTTAGCTGTCTGGAATGACCACATGTTTTAAAGAGTTAACTTATAAGGATGTTTACCACTAAAATAAAATGCCATTTGAAACACACAAATTATTTTGGTGCGAGGATAACAGGCAAAAATAACTTTGTGAGCACCAATAGTGAATCTTTGAGCCTTGATCCCAATTGTGGATCATGGTCTTTGTAGTGATGTGTGTGATTAGTCATCGATGTTGAACCCAAGTTTCGATAAAATTATTTTCTTTATTATCTTGTTACTAATGTTACCATCTTGTGATGCTTACCATCAGCCTTGTAAGTTTATAATAAGCGCTCGCGCACTCACTCACTCACTCCACGCACTCACTCACTCACTCACGCACTCACTTCAATCACTCACTCACTCAACTCACCGCACTCACTCACCACTCACTCACCTCACTCAACGCACTCCACGCACGCACTCACTCACTCACGCACTTCACTCACTCACGCACGCACTCACTCACTCACGTCATCACTCACTCACTCTTCTCTCTTGGAATGGTCCCTTTGTGGTGCGAGAGAAGTTATTTTCCAGTTGAATAGGTAGTTTTACTTGTAGCCCTAAATTGCCACTCCATAAAAACTCTACTTCTGAAGCTAGAAAATGCACTAATGATGCGATTAGCTCATCAAACAAACATCTACACATGGTGTCTTGCCTTCTCCGGGCATGGGCCCAGTGCCCAAGGGTTCCTGGTTAGTATCCTCACCCTACCTCACCTATTGCTTCTCTAACTCATTCCTCCTTTCTCTCTGGCAACCTGTACAAAAAACTTCCAATGGAAGCAATGCATTGTGGGAGCTACTGGTATCTTCTCTTATTATACACACTGTATGTTTATGCACCTATAAACAATTTTAATGATTTATTAGCCTTGATCATAGCAGACTTGTATTTTTCACACTTTACTGGCCTAATTAACATTTTCTTCTCAATTAATTTTGAACATTGTGTTTTCAGGTTTGAAATCAGCACTTTAGCATTTTTAGGGCTACCCTGTCAACGGAAGATTACATTAACAATAAAATGGTACAATTTTGGCACACTGGCTGGATCCAGGACCCTACTAGTCTAGAACCACACGGCCACAAACACTCTTGGTAGCCAGTTTTGCAGGTGCAGTGAATGACTAAAATTTCTGATTTTGTCCTTATTAGGTTAGGTTGTTTCTGGTCTTATATTTGCAGGGTATGTTAGGATACCTATATTTGTTAACATACCGTGTGAAACATTGAGGTGACTTTGAACATTTCACATTAAATGTTAAAGAGATTGATTAAATTTGGCCTTCACACCTTCTCCTTGTAACAGTCTTCAGACGTAAACCCCCTCCACAATTACTCTACCATCATGCAGTCTGTCTGTTTGTTGCTATTGTTTTTTAAAAAGTCCCAAAATGTTCAAAGCAGCTCAATTGGGTATAGGGTTTGAATAACAGCCAAAAATGAAATGCTGTTCAAGGATTCACACCAGTAAATAACGTGAGAAACAGGTAAGTCCAGCCCCCACTGCAGATGAGGTGGTTTTTTTTTGGTGACCCTCGCCTAAGTATACCCTAAAAAACTGAGAGAAAAGGCAAAATCTGGGTTGCAAATCATGGTTGCTATCAATATTCCCAGCGGGCATAGTCGTTTAGAGCGACGTCGAAATGACGTTGGCACGTCGAAAACAGGTCGACGGTTTTTATAAATTTACGTCGAAAATGCAAATTGAATTGACGTTTTAAGAACGACGTCAAATCGATTTGCATTTTCGACATAAATAGTGTGTAAATTTCGACGTCTTTTCGACGTTCCAGCGTCGATTGCCCACTGGGTTAAGTATAAAATCTGTAGGAATATCAAAAAAAGGTTGTCATTGATATGTTACTTTGATCCGACAAACCAATTTTAACCGTATTCTTACAGGGAACACCTGACTGAAAAGTGCTGTGATCTCCAGGATCCACGGTGCATGCAAGTCTTCGCGGTCCAGTAGCTCGAAAATTTTGGGGATAACTACCCTACCCTGATTGGGTAGGAGATATGATGATCTTCAAGCAGAATGTTAGCTTTAAGGTCTGAGATGTTCCATTGAGGAGAAAATGACGTTTTCATCTCGCCCATTTTGTACAGGAACGAATGGGACCAGTATTTAGTGGTGTGAAACCTCAAAGTCTCCCCACTGGGAGGTGACTTTGAACACCTGAAAAAAAAAAAAATATAAACAGCATGTAAATAATCCCTTCAAAAATCTACCATGAGAAAGGTCATACCCCAGGAGGTATTTTGATAGCAAAATATGAGACCTTTGTGTCTATCTTGTACCAACAATTATACAAACAAGATGAGTCCTTAAAAAGGACAATCTTCTGTATTTGAAGTGCACAAACTTGTGAAATGAAACAACAAATTGAGTTTTGAAACACAATTTTAGTTTGAAATTTTGTCATAATTACATAGCAACAGCTTTATTTATAAAGTAATTTTAAATGTCAAAAAATGCAGGAATTAGTATTGTAATGAATGTAATGCCAGGCATGCATCAATCATAATGGTCAACCTTTTACGTGAAACAAATGACACTCAGTTTCGTGCTACTTTTGTGGTACATCTGGTATATATTGAAGTAGAAATCACATTCCAATAACACAAAGCTGCAGTTTACAATGGTTTTATCATGATTACCCTTTTAACTGACTTCTTGTCAATGCAACCGAATCACATTGTGTAGTATATCTGTCATACATTGCTGTACAAAAGTTGTGCCTGTTTACCACACTGAAATATAGTTGCTTATGATTAGGTTCTATGCTATCAGTGTTAAAATATACATGCAAACAATGTAACTGTTTACCACAATTGCATAGTATAACATTGGAAGCATTAGTTTAGATATAAATTGGCTATAGACGTCATTCTACAGCAGAATTTGTCCAGCAAACTGACTCAGCAATCAAAAAATGTCCATACTGGTTTTCTACAACGCTTGGGGAGACTAGATCGCATTTCAGAGTTTCAGACCCAATATCATGAATATAGTGCAAGTAGGGTCAGTATCTTGCTATCACTGACCATGGTCATGGTAATTATGAGACTCTTACACTCAAGACCAAATACCATACCAGTCTGAATGGTTGTAAACTGTGTGTGTGGTGTGGTGTGTGTGCACACACGAACTGTGTACCACGTACTTCATGAGGTTTTTGGGTCAATTCAGGATTAATCTTCTTGGCAGAAGAAAAACAAAAAAAGTGTTCAAGTACCCCCCTGTTTACGGTACCCTTTCAAAAATCTGATTTTTGATGATTTTTTGATTTTCTGATTTAGCAAATCACTGATAGTGCCTTTAATTGATGTTTTCATTCCAACATCTGATTCCTTGCCCTTTAATAACTGGGAGTGATTCGCTAAATCTACATTGCCTCTGTCTTCCTTTCTACTTTCATTCTTGGCATAAATCAACTTATCAGCATTTTTTTCCTTCCAAGACTCTACTGTCATTTAGTCCCAATGTATAATTAAGTTCCATTCAGTTTGAACTTTGAACTCTTGTGCATGCAATTATAGTTTGTTCAGGATGACCTTACATGTGGTTTCTCTTGCCATTCCTTCTCTGTGGCATTGATTATAAGCATTGGGGCATTTTTCCTTTAGATTAATTAGTTTTTAGAAGAAAGAATACCATTTAAACTATTGAATCATGAAAACAGAATGTCATCTCACAAAAAGGACACCACAAAATAGATGCTGTTCAATCTGGAAAATGTGTTTCTGTCAAATAAACAAATTTATGCAAAATAAAATGTGGTATGTAGAAAATTAAAATTGCATATTTCCTACAGCGAAATTGCATGTTTCAGTCAAACTCATTTCTGTTGACATAAATGAATTAGTTTGGAAGCCACTTAGTCAAACTACTAAAATATTTATAGGCCTAATGTTGACATTCCAGCCCATATTTCTTGTAGAGACATTAATTGTCAAAGTAACTAAACCCTGATGTGCTAGTAGGACTTCACAAGTTCAAGATTAAATGCAACTTCTGGCATTTTGTTGAAATTTAACCCCTTTTTGATGGCTTTAGAAGTTTGGATTCTTTGATTGTGAAGATGTATCCCATTTAGGAGATGATTTTTGAAGCCTACATTGGCTAAGAGTAGATGGAACTTTGAGAAATAGCACTTGTTTTGTTAAGTTCTGAACAAATGTGAATATGAATATTTTTTTGATTTTTGGACACAAAGACCAAAATTTGTTGTAATCACTAAGTAAAGGGAAATAAGAAATTGACTTTCACTAGCCGCGCAAATACATCTGCATGATGAAACACTACTGGTAATCTCACACATTTGAGTAATGCCAATAAGTAGTGCATCTAACTTCTCCCATTATTAGAAAACATAATGTATAGAGTATCATAACCAGCTTGAATTTCTGCAGGGGCTTCTGCATTCTTGTATTGGCCATACATGTAAAATCAATGCGTGTTTGCGGTAGGTGACATTAATGAGTATAAAGATTGTTATACCTTGTGTGGGATTGCGGTTGTTTTTTCCCTCTTGGGCAATTGATAGGGTTTGTTTGATTGAGGGTTCAGCAGTACATTGAGTTTAACAAAATGGCAAAGAGGTTTAAAGTTAGATGGTGGCATCGGGTTTCTAATAAATTTGCATCTAAGAATTGGTAGGAACTGCTACTTGGAATGGCTACAAGCGTAGCTAAACAATCCATTCAAAGTTAATTGAAATTTGATCAATTTTAAGGTGGGTGACCCCGATCAACACCTCATCCCCCACTTTACTCCTTAAGGTAGGATCATCGGATAAATATGGTCTTAGAGAAAAATTACCATAAAATCAAAACTCCTAAATCAATTTAGTCCAAACTTGACTATGGTAAGGATTGAACTCTCCTCCACATATTTTTGCAGTTTCAAGACTGGGTGATGTGTTGAGTGTTTTTTATTTATTTTTTAAAAATTCCCTAATTTTTACAATAAATAATTTTCCCAGGCTAAATGGAGGTGCTTTTTAAGCTGAAACTCCAGGGATGTGTGTATAAACAAAATACCTAAAATCTCAGTTGCTTTTTTGAATCAAGTGTTTAATTTTTTAGAAAAATTATTTTAGGGAAAAAAATTTAGGAAAAAATTAAAAACACCTATTATTTCATATAGAAACACTCATCTGCAAATCTAAAAACTTAGAATTTTCTAATTTGGATTTTCCTTTCATCTGACAACCAACCTTATTCATCACCAAGGGAGTTGTAGTTTCCTCTAGGAAAAATTATGAAAAGTGGATACTTCAGTATTTCTAGAAATACTTCAACAAAAAAGTGTTGTTGCGACCACCTGTCCTTTGCTTTTGATGACACACAGCAAAATAAAAAATTGTATGGATTTTGATATTTCTTTAAACCATTAAAACTAAACACCAATCTATAACTCATCAATTACTTGAGATAATTGAAATAAAATGTGTAATTTTTCACAAAATTGCCGCCTCATTTGGGTCATTTCTATAACTGTGCCCATCGCCCCTGTACAAAGTCCTATGGGAATTAAAACACAAATATGTGACTTCTCTAAAATGCCTTTTTGGAAAAAATTAAAATTTGGGCAACATGTTTCTTTCACATTAACCACAATTTCAGAGATTTCAACAAGATCGGTGCTGAAAGCCGTAGCCGATAATCCTACCTTAAAGGTGCAACGAGAGATTTTTTTGGTTTGGGTCATCCATCCTTTGTGTCATATTTAGTGATTTCATATAGATAAACAAAACACCGGTAAAAGAATTAAAAAATATTTGTACCAAAAAAAATATCAGCTTAATTCTTCACATGGGGATATTTTTGATAGGAAGATTTACATTAGTGCAAAAATCAGAATTTTCACTTTTTTAGGGACACCTGTTGTGTGAAATATCTTGTTGCACATTTAAAAGAGATTTCGGTTTCAGATGAACAGTTGTATCTCTCTCATTATCCCAGTGAAATTTTAGCCCCAGAAATCTTTCCTTTTTGATGTTATGAACAAAAACATTTCTTCCAATTTGGTCAACCACAGTAATTAACACACACTGTCTATGTACCAATTTAGTACTTATTTTTTTGCTTCTACTACCCAAATGACTGGACCAATTTAACTCAAACTATGCAATCAGATGTTTTCATGATATGTTTCCATGTGAGGAGAAAACAAAACTTACAAAAAATTGGACTATATCAGGTCACCACCTTTGAAAAGAACAAATGTGAACGAACTTGGATGTGTTTCCTGTGATAACAATAAGAGGCTAGACTGAGTGGTCTTCCCATTCTGGCTATACCGTGTCAGTATAACTGCAACATTACCCCCATATTTTTGTTTATGCCATCGGCCATGTGTATGTGGGGTCATCGCATGTAATTGGCCAGATGGTAACCAGTTTTCACTTAAAACCTTTAGATGTTAGAAGGGATGCAATTAAGTTTGAAGAATAACACTCCAGTTTCCTATTGGTTTGTGGTAGCAGTACAATGTTTTTTGGGATGGGTTTCAAAATTTTTATGCGAACTTTTTTAAATATTACACACTTATTTTGTGTCCTTCTCAAATTTCGATGTTTTTGGGACATTTTCAGGGTGGAGTTGCAGCACCGCAAAAAATCCACACCAAAGGCAAAAGGTCCATCATTTTGATGAATTTTTGGATAAAAAGATCAAATATTTAGAGAATATTGACATGAAAGTCCATTAATTTGGTATGAATGTTAAAAAAGGTCCAAAAAACGACCATTTTAGGGGTTAGTTCCACTTTTTAAAACCAAAAAGGTCCAGTCCACTTTTTGAAGTCCTGCCCCCCCAATAAATCTTGCGTATGGCCCTGTTTTTATCTAAGAATTTCACTCATAAACATTCAATGCAATTCAGAAAGACAATTTTTGTTCGGCATACATTGGTCTTTACCCAACTCTCCTAAACATGTTACATGCTGCTTCCACCGTTAACCTAAAATTTGACACTTATCGTGGATCCACAAGCTTCCATGTGTATAAATAACTTTTAATTTGAATATAGTGTGTATTTTTCCTTTGAAATTTTAGTAATAGGCCTAATTACTGCTCATGTGGTAATTCTGTCCATCAAATATAATGGGGATATACATTTATTTATCAAAACTTTGCAAAATTAGGTTTTCCCTTTCTCCTTTCCCCCCTTCTCCTTCCTTTCCACATTCATAGCAATACTGATTTGGATTATTCCCAATGTAGAATCGTAAATCAGTGATTATTATTCTATTAAAAATTCCCTCCTCCTTCTGATAATTTTTGCTTCATTTTTAACTGCGGTATTATTTTACTAGCTGTTGGCCCCGCCGCTTCGCGCGGGGCAACCGCTAGCGATCTGACTGGCAATCTGTCACTAACGGGTGATCACTATTCACATGATTCAAAACTTCACGACACCTACAATATTTTCTCCAAGCCTGCAGCCACTCCTTTTTTGCCTTTTTCGCTGTCACAAATTCACTCTTCACTATGGCCTCAAGCTGCATCAAATGTGTTAAGTCAATAACACTATCAAGATTTTCCCCAACATTAACTATAATGAGCCAGGAGAAAATTTACTGCCAATGGGGCACCAAAAGAAACCCCCCTGCTGCCAAAGAAAACCCCCCCCTCAGTTGCGTAGCTGGGGTCGGAGGAAAAGGGGGCCACTAATTACTGAGTCCATCATGGGGGATGCGGGGGGGGGGGGTATTCATAGAAGGCCTACCCCCCCTTGGAAGAAATTGCGGCAAAATCGGAAATTTTTGAGGGCAAATCAGCGTTTTGGACGCTACCCTCCAATCACGACATTATAATATTTATCCACACCATCTCCTTTATTGCCTTTTCGCTGTCACCAATTCACGCTTCACTATGCCTCCAAGCTGCATCAAATGTGTTAAGTCAACAGCTATCAATTTCCCCAACATTAACTATAATGAGCCCAGGATAAAATTTACTGCCAATGGCCATCCAAAGAACCCCCACGCGCCAAAGATCCCCTCAGTTGCGTAGCTTGGGTCGGAGGAAAGGGCCACTAAGTGACTTAGTCAATCATTGGGGAATGCCGGGGGGGGGGGGTATTCGAGAAGGCCTACCCCCCCTGGAAGAAAATGGCGCAAAATCGGAAAATTTGGAGCAAATCGCGTTTTTGGACGCTACCCTCGATCACGACATTATAAGATATTTTTCCAAACCATCTCTTTATGCCTTTTCGCTGTCACAAATTCACGCTTCACTATATGCCTCAAGCTGCCTCAAATGTTGTTAAGTCAAGAGCTATCAGATTTTTCCAACAAATGAGCCAGGAGGAAAGTTTATGCCAAATGGGCCAGCCCAACCGAACTCCGCTCCAAGATCCCCTCAGTTGGCGTAGCTGGGGTCGAGAGGAAAAGAAACGGGCTGCCATAGTGACGTGGACTGAGTCACGCCTTGGAGGAAATGTGGGGGAGGGGCAGAGTACCCCCCTGAAGAATTGCGGGCAAAATCGGAAACATGTGAGGCAAATCAAGCCGTTTGATCGACGCTACCCTCCAATTGGGGCAATTTCCTGAACGGGTGGCTTCCCCTGACGCGCTTTCGCTAATCTGCACCACAGCTGGCTTATACTATAGATGTAACTGGGCTACTTGCCATGGCTGCCGCCTTTTAAAGGGGTGCCGCGCCCCATTATTATGGCACCCTTTAGGCCGCCCTGATTCAAACCACCTTCCTGAGTATCCTGATTTGCTCGGGCAGGGCGTACGCCGCAAGATTTGAGGGGTGCGGAGTACCAGTGGCATAACCCGGGGGGAGCCCCCACCCCCCCAACCCCCCCTGCGTGGGGAGCAACCCATGGGCAGTACACCAGGAGGACGAAAAGAAGAGAAAAGGGAAAAGAAAAAGGGGGAAGAGAGGAGAAAGGGAAAAAGATGAGAAAAAAAGAGGGAAGAAGGGAGAAAGGGGAAAGGATAAAAGTAAGCGGGAAGGGGAAAAAAGCTGAGGGAAGAGAGAAGAGGGAAAAAGGAAAGGAGAATTAAGGGAGAAGATGAAAGCGGGAAAGAGATATTTATGTACTCTAAGATGAAATTTCAGGAGGCTTCCGGGAGCTCCGCCCTGGACCCCACCAGGGGCCCTGAAGGCGGACACATGGACCCCACCGTGTAGGCTTTCACCGGTCAAGCGCTCGCACATTAATCCTTCCCCCAACGGGAAACCTCTTGCGCCTTGAAACTTGTGCTCTGAAAAACGGGACTTTTTTTACCCCTTCTAACTTAGATGGCAAAACCAGCGAACTTCCCTGCACCCCAGACGGGCTCGCCCTAGACCCCACAGGGGCTCTAAAGTGGGCCCATGGACCACAACCGCGTAGGCCTTCGAGGCAAGATGCTCGCACATTGAAATCGGGAGGAAAATCTCGTGAGGCTTGTCCCAGGGACCCCCTGTGGGGACCTCGAAAAAAGTGGACTTTTCTTGGGTAAAGGGATTCCCCCCCCCATGGTCCTTTGGACTTTTGAACATTCATCATCAAACAATGGGCTTTCTTTTCAAATTTTTTGTTTTTTTTTCTTTTTTTACATTTTGGGCTCTTCGTCACCAAATTAAGCAAAACGTGACCTTTTGTGGAATTGAAGGGGGTGAGAACGCACCCACACCGCCCGCGCCTGGCTCGGGGAAAGACTGTCCATTTTTCGATGAAGAATTGACTAATTTCCAACAATTTTTAGAAATTTTGGTTACGGATGTGAGACCAACTTTGACTAATTTTCAACAAATTTGAGAAATTTGAAAAAAAACCACACCCATTGCATACTAAATTGATCTGAAAAATTGTTGTACAGTGGCTGAAAATGGGACCGATGTACGGCACGGACCCTGCCTAGCCCTTTGTGGGTGAGAACCCCTGAGAGCGGCAATTCTATCAAAATTAAATCTTTAATACCTGCAAACGGGCCATGAGAATATTTAAAAAAACCCGACCCATGGCAATACCAAATTGGCATGAAAAAGGGGTAATGATATACCAGAAGTTTGACGGGACATGTCTGTAGCACTCCCCGTATGGACCATTGTGGGAGACCCCCCCACACGGTCAATTCTATCAAAAAATAAATTTTAATACTAAATTGGGCCATTCCCTTTTAGTTTGCATGACACGGCAGGTTGTTATTGTAAACCAGGCCGCTTTCTTCGAGCTAAGAGTCTAGCAGTATATTACTTTAGGCCTAAATGTTTGTCATTGTCATATGCGACCTCCACAGCGTTCGGTGCATGCTGTACAACATATTACCAAGGACGCGAGTGTCCAGTTCAGTTTTCTTGTATTCTTACAAAAGTCAGGCGGAACGGTCACACATTATTTCTTCAAAAATACGCTATGATCTGATGCTAATAATGAATACAAAAAATAGTTTAAAACGCTGTTCCAACTGTGTCTCGAGTATTTTATCCTCTTAGTATGGTTGTTTCCAAAAAAAAATAAATATTTTAGAAATACTATAAAAGCGTCACACGCGATCACGATTTACCGCCGAGAACAAAAAGGTCACGCTTGTTTGCGTCAAAATAAGCGTTGGAGATCATTAGAAATTCTTTTAATGAATAAAAATACGTAGGATATAACAATCTTGAATGTTTTGCAGTAGTAGGCTTCTTATTCTTTTTATCACCAAGAAAAACCAATTTTACATAGAAACGCACAAGGTCAAAACTCGAAGGACCCATGGGTATTAAGGCAAGAACATGGACGACAACTAGTACCCTGGAAAAACGGTGGTACCTCAATTTAAGTATTTAATCTTTGTTAAACCACCGGAATTCCCTCGCAATCTACTACTGTTTACAAACATGTTAGCTAGCTTACAACGGTAGTTGCAAATCTCAATGAAATCTAACTTCTATCAGCAGTTTGATACATAAACCCGAGCAATCGAGAGACACGATGGAAGGGTATTACCTGAATTGGGTACACATTCAACATGGGGACCTCCTGGGGCAACATGTCAGCTACAGGAAAAAAAAAACCCTGGCGAAGTCGATCTTTATAGTATAGATGTGTGAATTGTCTTGCTTTGACAGACTCATTATGAAGCTTGAAAATGATTCTTAGATTAGTCAGCTTGTAATAATAGGCCAGGAGAGTATCATATGTGCTATACACGTTCGTGTTAAGGCCAGAACATGACCCCATCTTTACCACTTTTGAATACTTCCACACACGTTGTCAGAGGAGAGGCCCACTTGTGCCAAAATACCACTATATAGTAGCCTATTATAGTATATTTACAATAGAGGTTGCATTTATGACTCTTGGTCTCACTATTGTTATTCTCAATGTACTTTTATCAAAGGTCATGTTCATCTGATTAAGGAACACACTAGCGACTAGTATGGAGATAGAAACAGTGATATTAGGTGGCAATTGTACAGGGGTGGTGTAAATTCATCTGACTGCGGTATGGAATCTTTTGAGGAATGAGAATAATGGCCACATTGTTGCAAAGGATATTTAATTGTCCCCACCGAACGAGTTCGGAACGGGAACTTAAAATGAGAGTGTCCGTTCGTTCGGTTTCCGTGTTAGTTCAGTAATGTGATAAAATGTAACCCATGTTGATATGATTGTCTGGAGTTCCGTTAAGGGCAACAATGATGTAAATTGGGGACGAAGCGGGGTGATGATGATGGGAGGGGTGATGAGTTCTCGACCAGATTAGATTTTGGGCCGTTTAACAATAGCTAATTAAGTTCTAATTGCATAATGTATTAAAATTATCCTGCAAGGCCTGTGTACAAGCTTTCTGAGTTCTGTAAGGCGTATAAGGATGTCCCTGGTGGAAGGTAGCGGGTGAAGAGGTTGAAGAGTTCTACTGATTAGATTTTGGCGTTATTTTGGCAAATTGGATATGAAAATGAGCTAATTCAATACTCAAAAATCAGCGTAATCACTTATTTGACATGTAACCTGCATACTCAAAAATTCCTGCATGCATGAAAAGTCTATCATGGGCCACATCTTTTTTGCAATTTTGAAAGTATGTAATATCTGCGGCTGAGGTATGCCAATGAGTAATTAAATATGGTACTGCTGTATCTCTGAAACGAAACGGCGGATAGGCAAATTTCCTCGCTAATGAGACTACTATGCTAGGGGGGAGGGTGGGGTGGGGGGTGTTGGGAGGGGGTGTGTGAGTGGGGTTGAGGGGTGTGTTGGGGAGGGTGTGGGGTTTGTGCAGGGGGGTTGGGGAGGGGTGGGGTAGGGTTTTGAGAGGGGGTGGTGTTGTTGTTGCCGTGTGTGGGGAGAGGGTGGGGTTGGGGTTTGCGGGTTAGGGAGGGGGTGGAGGGAATGGGAGGGGGAAAAAGTGTCCGGAGGGGGAGTGGGAGTGTTGGGGAGGGGGTAGGGTGTTGGGAGGGGGGGGTAGGGTTGTGTTTCGGGGTGTTGTGGAGGGGAGTGGCGTTGTGCGGGGTATGGGGAGGGAAGGCGTGTTGCGGGGGGTATCGGGGAAAGGGGGAGTAGTGTTAGGGGTGTGGGTTGCGGGGGGGTGCGGTGTTGTAGGGCGGTTAAGGAGGAGGGTGGGGTGGGCTTTGTTGAGTGTTGGGAAGGGGGTGGGGGTTGGGGAGTTGTGGGGTGTGGGGGAGGGGGGCGCGGGTTTTTGTGTAGCGGGGTGTTGGGGAGGGTGGTTGGAGTGGGGTGTGGGGAGGTTGTTTGGTAGCGGGGTGTTGGGGAGGGGTGTGCGGGGGTGTGAGGAGGGGGGGGGGTAATTAACAAGTGTTCGGGAGGGGGGGAAGTGTGGGGAGGGGGGGTGTAGGGTGTGCGGGCGAGCGGTTTGTGTGTGGAGGGGAGTGGCGTGCTGTGGGGTGTTGGGAAGGGGAAGGCGTGTTTGCGGTTTATGGGGAAGGGGGAGTCGTCGTTAGGGGTGTGCGGGTGGGGTGGGGTGTTGTTGCGGGGGGGGGTTGCGGGGTGTGAGGGGTTTAAGAGGGGATGGGGTGGGGGTGTTGCAGAGTGTTGGGCAGGAGGGTGGGGTGTTGGGGAGTTTGGGTGTTTGGGAGGGGCGGAGGTCGCGGTGGTGTTTGGGGGGGTGTAGCGGGGGGTTGGGGAGGGGTTTTGCAGGGTGGGGTGGGTGTTGCGGGTGTTGGGGAGGGGAGTGGGTGTTGTAGTGCATGTTATCGCATGTTAGTGATCATGGCATTCGGCGGGGACATCTTTTACGCATCGCGTAACTACGAGCAGTGCGCTGATTTGAAATTATTCTGAGAATGAAAGAGGGGGTTATATTCCATATGATACCAAACAAGGTCTTGTAACCACTTTGGTGTCATCCAAGACCAAAATTTTACTTGTCTTACAGTATTTCTTGATGATTCTTGCAGATACGGCAGCGAGCAGCGTTATACATCAATACTTATCGCAGATCCATTAGCAGACAGTTTCACAATATTACTTCAAGAGATTTGGGGATGGTAGAGGCAAGGAGAGTATCGAGACCAGAGGATGGAGAAATTTCAGGTAAATATTATAAGGTGTTGAGTGTGATCTTTTACGCGCAAGCTGTTTTGAGCTTGGACGCATTCCAATTGAGCACCACTCTCGTCGGCAAAAGAAAAAGACTTTGTATTTTGATGTGCGAAAGTTCCACGTGAGTACCGTGGATCTCGTGCGTTTTGTTTGCATTTTTCGTGTGGAAGAATTTCAAAAAAAAAACAAATCGCGTTCAAAGCGAGTCTCGACGCATGTTTAAGGCGCTCATACTATAGGGAACACATTCAACATGGCGACCTCTGGGTCAACATGTTCGCCTCAGGAAAAAAAACAACATGGCGAGTTCGACTTATTAGTATTAGATGGTGAATGTCTGGCTTTGACAGACTCATTATGAAGCATTAAAAATTTATTCTTAGATTAGTCAGCTTGTAATAATAGCCAGGAGAGTATCATATGTGCTATACACTGTTCAGTGTATGATTAAAGGCCCCAGAACAGGGAACCCCCTTTTATACCACTTGAAAAATTCTACACAACTTTGTCAGAGGAGAGGCTCCAACTTGTGCCAAAATACACTATGATCGAGCCTATTATGTATATTACCATAGGGTGCATTATGACTTGGTCTTCACTAGTGTTATCTCAATGGACTTTTAGTCAAAGGTCATGTGTCATCTTAACGAACACACTATAGTACTAGTATGGAAGATAGAAGACAGTGAGATTAGGTGGCAATGTACAGGGTGTGTCAAAGTCATCTGATTACTGAGTATGGAATATTTTGAGGAATTGAAGAATAATGGCCACATTGGTTGCAAGGATATTTCACTGTCCCCACCGAACGAGTTCGGAACGGGAAATATTAAAATGAGCGTGTCCGTTCGTTAGGCTCGTTCTCGTCAGTCTGTGCTAAAATTTTAACAATGTTGTATATGATTTTCTGTGGAGTTCCGTAAGGGCAACCTGAGGTAACGTGGTGGAAAGAAGAGGGGTGAGGGTTCTCGACCAGATTAGATTTTGGGCGTTAAAATATGCCTTAATTAAGTATCTAATTTGCTTAATTTATAACATTTATCATGCAAGGGCCCTGTTTACAAGTTTTCGAGAGTTTTGTAAGGAGTATAATGATGTACCTTGGTGGAAGGAAGCGGGCTTGAAGAGTTCTCGACCCTGATTAGAAGATTTTTGGGCCGTATTTGGGCAATTGAGTTGCAAATGCGCTATTGATATGCAAACATCAGCGTAATGGCTATAATTTTTGACACTGTACATGCATACCAAATTCCGCACGATGAAAAGCCTATCATGGCCCACATCTTTTTGGCAATTTGAAAGATGAATATATGCGGCTAGGTATGCAAAATGAGCCTAATTAAAATATGCCGTACGTGCTGTATATCTGAAACGAACGGTCGGATAGGCAAATTTCCTTCGCACATGAGACTATATGCCATAGGGGAAGGGGGTGGGGGTGTTGGGGAGGGGGTTAGGTATTGCGGGGTGGGGGTGTTGGGGAGGGGGTGGGGTTGTGGCAGGGGTTGGGGAGGGGGGGTAGGGGTTTTGGCGAGGGGGTGTGTGTTGCAGTGTTTGTGGGGGAGGGTGGGTTTTGCATGGTGTTAGGGAGGGGGGTGTGGCGGGGTGATGAAGGAGGGGGGTAAAAGTGTTCGGGAGGGTGGTGGGAGTGTTGGGGAGGGGGTAGGGAGGTAGGGGTGTTGGGGAGGGGGGGTAGGTGTTGGGGTGTTGTGTGAGGGGGAGACAAGTGGCGTGTTGCGGGGTATTATTGGGGAAGGGGAAGGCGGTTGTGCGGGTATTGGGAAGGGGGAGTCGTGTTACGGGGGGTGGTGTGCGGGGGGGTTGGCGGTTGTTTAGGGTGTGTTAAGGAGGGGTGGGGTGGGGTTGCAGAGTGTTGGGAAGGGGGGTGGGGGTTGTTGGGGAGTTGTGCGGGGTTGGGGGGGGGGGGAGGAGGGGGGGGTCGTACACTGTAGCGGCGGTGAGGGTGTTGGGGAGGGTTTGTAGTGGGTGTTGGGGAGGGTTTTTGTAGCGGGTGTGGGATGGGTGTGGCGGGGGGTGCTAAGGAGGGGGGGTGGTAAAAGTTGTTCGGGAGGGGGTGGGAGTGTTGGGGAGGGGGTAGGGTGTTCGGGGTGTGTGGAGGGGAGTGCGTTGTTGCGGGGTATTGGGGAAGCGGAAGGCGTGGTTGTTGAGGGGTTGTTGGGGAGGGGGAGTCGTGTTACAGGGGCTTGTGGGGTGGGGTGGGGTGGTGAGGGGGGTTGAGGGTGGCGGCTTGTGTTGAGGGTGTTAATGAGGGGTGGGGTGGGGGGTGCAGGAGGTGGGAAGGGGGGGGTTGGGGTGTTGGGAGTTGTGGGGTGTTGGGGAGGGGGGCGAGTTGTTAGCGGGGTGTTGGGGAGGTGTAGGGGGTGTTGGGGAGGGGTTTGGCAGGGGAGGTGGTGGGGGTGTTGCGGGGTGTTGGGGAGGGTGGTGGCGGTGTTGTAGTTGCATTTTTGAATGTTAGTAGTGACATGGCATTCGGCGGGACATATTTTATGCACGCGTAAATACGAGTTCGCTTGTTTGAAATTATTCTGAGAATGACAAGAGGGGGTTGGGTTTTATATTCCATATGATACAAACAAGTCATTAACCACTTGTTGTCAGTCAATACCACAAATTTTACTTTTCCTTACCAAGTAGATTTCTTGAGGATTCGGGCAGATACGGCAGCGAGCAGCCGGTCTACATCAACATTATTCAGAGATCCAATTAGCCAGGCCTGTTTCACAATATTACTTCAAGAGATTGGAGGGTCGAGGCAGGAGAGGTATCGAGGACCAGAGGATGAGAAATTTCAGGTAAATCTTATTAAGGTGTTTGACGTGTCAGTGGATCTTTTACGCGCAAGCTGTTTGAGCTTGAGCATTCCATTTGACCCACTCTCGGCGGGCAAAAGAAAGACTTTGTATTTTGAGTGGGAAAGTTCCACGTGCAGATTACCCCGTGGATCTCTGTGCGTTTGGTTTGCATTTATCGTGTGAAGAAGGAAACAAAAAAAATAGCGTCAAATGCGAGTCCTCGCGCCTTGCTTTCAGGCGCTCATCCTCTACGCACATGTTCACTGCTTTTGCTTTTCATGCGGCCCAACGAGGCGCCCAAAATTGTTAAAAAAGACTAAAATTTGAGTTGTTTTAGGGGCTATTAAGGAAAAAGTAAGTCCGGGGAACCCCATTTTTATTTCAAAATTTTGAAGAACGGAATCGTGACCTCAACATTAGAAATTACAAAATTTTATCGAGAAGTTTTTATTTTGTAGGCGATCCAAACCCGTTCAAATTTTGATTTTTACATAGACTTGCGTGGTTTAAAAAAAGTGACATCCCTTTTTTTGTTTTGGCTTATAGCTCAAAAAACAAATCCGTGACCCCCCATTTTTTATTTCAGATCTAATCAGGGACCGGTTTTGTAAATACTATATATGTGTGGGAATTCTGGAAAAGTTATCGAGTAGTTCACTAACACGTCAAACCCCTTAAAAGACAGTAACAAGTATATTTCGGAAGAACTTGGATATGTAAGTGTTGAGGTCATTCCAACTTTTAAGACGTTGGTATGCATGACTTCACCTATTACAATTATTGTTGACTTTGTAGCTTTTTCCAACGAAATATCTTTGTGGCATTTACTGTAAAGAAGAATGGTATTATAACCAGGGCTCGATTTAGAGGGGTTTTACATGTACATGCACAAATGCATGTAAAATTGGCTCAGTGCATGTGAAATTTTGCCTGTGCATGCAAAATTTTGTGTTTTTCAGCCAACTTTCAAGGAAAAATCAAAATGGTGCATGTGAATTTTATTTCCTTAATCGACCCCTGATTATAACTGAAGAAAAAAGGAAAAAAATAATATGGGGAAAAATTAGTATTAAATTAGTATTAGTATTACAGCCAATAAAACCGCTCAGACCATAAGGCCCCTTGAAACTCAATTATGAGTTTCTCGTCACATTTTTTTCAGCCCATAATGAGGGAACTATTTCATTATTCATTATTTGCAGGATTTCATTATTTCAACCTTTTTATGTTTGTTGCAATGGCTACATGCATATTTTTACATTGAAATGAACCTACAGGGAATCGACGAAATACAAACAATATTGGGTCTATTTTTAGACTCATTTCCGAGACTTCCGAGACAGGTTTCCTACCAAAAATTCCAATATCGACTAAAAAGGTGATGCTTGAAAAGAATTGTTCAAAGTAATGAATTATTTTCAGATTTTCGGCCGCTAATGTGGCCCAAAAATCATAACGCGGGCGGGCGACGAGAAACTAATAATCGAGTTTCAAGGGCCTAATGGGGTCTTTAGATGTGTATCTTATTATTAAATACATAATCGTGTATGCTAAGACGCGATACTGATTACTGGTCTGTACACGATTGTGTTCAAGAGATGGAGTGTTTTCTTTTTTGAACACCCTGGAAGTTAGTGTCAAATTAATTGCAGTAGCTATTTCTAGTTGATCTTGTCATTTTCAAAAACATACGGATTAAAGGTGTCAAATGAAGATAATTTGGCATGAGAAAATGCCAAATAATATGGCATTCCAAAGGTTGCATATTTCTTACTCAATTATTGTATACTTTGTAAGTAAACAAAGCGAAAGTTCTTTTAAAAGTACTTGTTATTATGTACTGGTATTATATTTTTTTATATTTAGAAGGGGGGGGTCTATAGGCATGATTCTAGCAGCTCTATGACGAAGCGGAAATCAATTCAATGCATATGGAGATCAAGTAAATGATACAACCCGAGAAGTAAATTGGCACAAGTATTATAGGAGGCTCAGAGAAGACTGGCGAGCATTGAATAAATAAAAAGACGACAAAATACAGTTCGAACCTTGGCCCTCTAGCGTATTAGGCATGAGATTTACCACTAGACCACAGGGGCCTGTGCAGGGTTCCCGTTTAGGCGCCTGTGGCCGGGTTCCCGTTAAGGCGGTCATTGCGTCCATGACGCACTTGTTTAAAGTCGGAACGCCACTATTCCTGACCTCCTCAACAGCCCTCGCGTCCGTCTGGATCGCGCAGAATTTCACCAGTACATCACCATTAATTCATGACTTTTCACTTCTATGGGCTCAGTATTTTACTCTAAGTTAAAAAAAAAACAATGGGATGGTTCTCCCCTCCATGGTAAAACAATACCCCTGACCAATGTCAATGAGCGGACCTCTCAAAACAAAAATGCAACGGGTTTTATGATTGCAATAAATTCGGGAAACCACCAGAGAGAACCCGTTGCCATGGTTCAGTGCGGCTTCCTCCTAAGAGATCGATTGTAATGTAAACAGGCGCGGCAGCAAAACATCAAAAAACATTTGGATAATTGACAAGGTCATTCAACCTCTCGTCAAGATCATTTAATATTAAAAACTAATTAATAACACCAAGTGCAAACCAAAGATCAAGTAAAAAAAATTAAAATAAACTAAAATATATATAGAAATAATCTTAATAATAAATTCAGAGCAAGGACTTAAAAATTTGGAGAAAAAGACATTACTAAGAAAAAAAAAACAACCTAAAACATCACGGGTTGGAAATCCTGCCCAGCAAAACGGGGGACAACCCGGCCCTGTGGGGACATCCCCCTCTGGGAAACAGGCATACCGGTACATGTGGATTCTGTTCGGACGTCATACTTTGAACCATGGAGGTAGAAAAATTGTCATGAGTGCACAGTGACTGGTCTTACTGGAGGATAAGAACATGGATGTTCTGCAACAGTAAATAAAACTTGCTCGTCTTTATTCATGTCCAATAAGGGGGGGGGGGGGAAATTCAAGGGAACATTGTGTTTGTTTTGTTGTGGATTTCCACGCCCATTGACCCCATTCGGTTTGCATTGCTTTGTGTTTGCAGCTGACTAGGCATTGAATAAATGGACGACAGGGGTGTTGTTAGCTTTAAATGCTGACAGGTTAATTTAAAGTTGTATCCGGCCTTGGTTTTAGCTGCGACAACATTTTGTGTATTTTTCAATTACCAAATATTCTGGGGTAACTTTAGCTCATTTTACTAGAACTAGCATATTTTTCATTTTAATTCAGGTGTGAATTACAATAGTAAATGTTTTCATCCCTTGAAATGAATGCGAAAGTCCAAATAATTTATTAGGATGCGGCTCGATTAAAGATTTGTATCGATGACGATTTGTAATTGAAATTAAAAGATTCAGTGTCAAACATTGCCAAAGTAAGTAAGTGAGAGTTGGAAGGCACTAGGAACTTGTGTTTAGTTAGTAGGAAACGTACAATACAAAATTGTGATGTAGCAACTGGAAAATACTGTGGAAACCTGTTTTTGGTTCTCGCAAATGTTCAGTGCGAATGTTAGGTGAATTGGGTTCGCGGCGAATTTCCAGGCCTGCAGAAGGATTGACTTTCGACATGAAGAAGCTGATCCGAACGCAAAAAATCGAGGCCGGACGCAAAATTTTACTAGCGTGAAAACTTGTGCGTCCATTTGGACGCGGATTTAAGAGCTTACACAGGAAACCCTGGGACTGTGTTATGTGGATACCAGTGAAACGAGTGCTAGCATTAGATTTAGCTATCGAGAGTTTGCAGTTAGACATATTGTGCCAGCTCATATGGTGTACCTCTTTCTAATTGACGCTTTTGATGACTGCGTCTTGCAAAGAAAATACGAGTGTACAGGCAAGAAAACATTCTACATAATTCCATTTTTCTGTGGCCAAGAAAGGAAGTGTAGGTGAGTAATTGTCCTGATAAGACAGAAGGGGCCATCTTGTATTGAAGGTCCTGGTCCAATTCCTCTTATTTTCAACCTTTATTTGGCAGTATTTTACTACCAAATCATCCAGGCTGTGTACAAGACTAAGTGTACCTGTACACATGGAATTTGAGAGTTTTCTCTCAAATATGAAAATGCATTTCACAGCCCCAATCCATAGGGCATGAAATCTTTTATGAAAGTGATCAATATGATGCCATTCATAAGGCCTAAAAAAATGTTTGTTTGCTTGCCGTAACATGAAAAAAAAAAAGAATTTTATTTTACTTGTTTTGGTGTTGTTTTGTTTTTTTATGTTTTCCATCTTTATTTTGGTAAAAAAAAAATGAATTGTAAATGAAAATCCTGGGTCGGTCGGCAGATTTTTTTTTTTTATCTTGTGCTAATTTGCATAAATATTTTTGTGTCGGCAGATTTTTCTAGGCTCGGCCAGGGTTACGGCAAACAATTTTTTTGGCCTAATTGACAACTTACAGGTTTCCCAGAATTCACAGTAAAATTGCCGTTGACATCACACCATCGCTGCAAGTATGTATGCATATCAACGGGTTCAGCTGCTGAAATTTCAAACCCCATGGTGACGAAGGGCCTATGAAACTACCCCACAAAAATATTTCACATGAAAGTAATGATACAAACATTTATCATACCATCATGTAGATCCCCTCGATTTTCATTGGATAATCGCCTCAATTTACTGACTAGATATATCCCGTATCACCCCCTCGGAGTGCGTCTCAACGTCCGTATCACGTCGGTTAGGAACTGCGCATGCGTGACCATGCATCATGACAACACAAATCCGAAAATTTGGCGTTCATTTTTGACGTAAATCACTGCTCTAATTTGGCGATTTTTAGCAATGTTGAACCGAGTTGGAACAAGATTTCATCATAATCGCTCTCACATATACTAAAAGACTTTAAAATAGATCAATAATTTGTTTGTGAATCAGAAAAAGATGATTTTTACGACTGTTCATTTTCAAAGATCTTGTCGCTGAAAATTTGTCACCCTTGCACTCATTTAAAACAATATGCCTACAGTCAATTTACCGTCAAATATTGTTTTGTGAATCATCCTTATAATTTTCTTTAGGCCATATGTTTGTGCTTATTTTGTTCTGCTTGGGTATGATAAATCGTTATTAGGTGAGTTTTGAGGTGACACGGAGTATATCTAGTCTGGGATTCTGTATCTGGGCTCGGGCTGCGCCCTCGCCCGATACAGACTCCTCGACTAGATATAATCCATATCACCCCAAAACTCACCTAATAACTAATAGTACAGGAACATCAATGGAACAGCAAAAGGTGAAATAGGTGGGATATTTGATTGTAACATTGTCGTGTGCCTGATGAAAATATCGCCATTTTAAAGGTACATTTTTTGTGATTCCAGCACCTTCTGTTTTATTCATGGTTCACTAGATATCCTTGAAAAAAAAGCTTATTCACAAAATCTGATTCCGATCTTGCGTTTTGTGTTTTGAGCGAATGCTTGTTTCCCACAGTCTCATAGGCAACTGTGCTATAATTTCTGTTTACGGACAGAAAATACAAAATTGCGAATTTCTTACAGATACGACCAAATTTGCACGTAAGATTTGGTGCACATGGATTACTAAGGCAAACGGTTCAGATGATATAAAAATCTCAATGTTTTTTGGGTAAGTCGTGGGGACGAGGTTGTGGATCATGAAATGCCCCTTTAAATTTGAGGTATATGTATGCAGTTTGTACTGCTTTGGTGCGATTTCATGAGGGCACATATTTCTGGGAACCGTGGAAGTCTGCAATTAGGTTGAAATGTTAGACTCTGCATAGTCTGGGAGAATCATTATCAGCTGACTTTTTTACCATTATCTAAAACTGAGCTTTACCGAGAACTTTCACTTGTATCCTCAGTTAGTCTGATTATACGAGGATTAGGATTCAGTATTGCTTCCTTTTATAGTCTGCATCCATTGAAAAAAAGACTCATACAGGCATGCACCCCTGCAGGGCTTGTGCCATTTTTCATTGTCAAACTGAGTATGCGTGCATATCCTATGCCAATGCACATGAAGCTAAAATATTCATCATAATACCTCTGAATTATACTCTTTCACCAAAAAACACAGCTGGGACATGTCAGCATGTGAATGCAAAAAGGTTGTAAGTGCAAAAGCTGCCATTTGTCAGAAATTCTATCAAAGATACTATTAGGCGACGAAAAAAGAAAACCCTGTTTTACGGGCGAGCGGACCTTTCGAATAGGGTCGGTCGGGCGAATTTTTTCTTTTTTTAATTTTTTTTTCATTTCTGGAGCTCAAAATGGGCCTAAATAGCCCCAAAATCAAGAGAAAAAATGAAAATTTTTACAGACAAATTTTCTTTAAAAAAAATTGCCAAAATTGATAAATTTGGGCTAAAAGCAGGCTGATTTTACATGATTTTTGGAAAAACTAAAAAAAAAATCTGCAAAACTGAAAAATCAGGGTCGGTTGGGCCCGTAAAACAGGGTTTTTGTCGCCTTATGCCAATTTTTTTTTTCAGTGGCTCTTGAAATGGTTTTGCTTAAATCATTTTAAGAGCCACTCAAGGAAAGATAAATAAGAGTCGTCATAATACATTTGCTGTACACAGATGTATCACATGGCAGCTATTGCACTTACATCCTTTTTGCACTCATACAACGATAATCCATCAATTTGAACTGATTGTCTTGTGTGGTCTGGGTTTTACGAATTGTATACCCAACAAGAATTAGAATTAGAGAATAACAGATGAGATTTGTTGTTTTGGCCATCTTAGATGAAATATTGGATGCCCATCCATTATGACACCATCTAAGATGGCCAAAACAACAAATCTCATCTTTTATTCTCATTCTTATTTAGAATTGTGTAATTTTTGCTTTTTATCGACATAATTTATTTGTCAAAAATTTTCTTACATCATTCTTTTTTATTCATTTAAATAATTACACCCCTTTTGAAAACAAAATGTTTCAATCCAAGGAACCAAAGTCATCGCGCGGTGATCGTCACGCTGCGTAAATTGCATTTGCGTACCAACGCGACATATAAGACGCAGTATAAACGCGCGTGTGGTGTCAGGCCACACCGCGTAATTGCTGCACGCACTATCCATCTATTACCCAGTAATGGATGGGCGGAGCTTTGACCTAAACCAATCAAATTTCTTGTTAACATGATAAACCACGCCCCTGAATAAGAATAGATATTGTAGGTCAGGTCAGGTTTCCTTTGAGGGGTATCCTGATTACAAGTACTTCCTGTTCCAGGGCCGAGTTTTCGGTGGCTCAACCATCACCCCATCGGGTTCTAAGGAAATCTTATGAGGAGGGTAGCTTGTGTACCCTAGTAGAATGAAAAGAAGATCTATCCTACAAGGGCGTCAGCTCTGGGGAGCTAACAGCTGCCATCAACACAGCTGCCTTGCATGGGGGTGTGGTTGCCCAAAGGCTAGCCCACCGCCGAAAACTTGTGGTGGCACAAGGAGGCATCCGTCAATTATCTTTTGCTCCATAATCACTCGCAAAGCAGTATTGCTGAGTGTGAGGTGAATCCGGCGACCACCCCCTCCATTTACGGGAACAAAACTGGATTATTAAACTTTGGTTTAAGGGGTAATTTGTGATCCACAGCCCTCGTCCCCCCCACCCCCCCCCCGACCATACCTAAACAAATGTTGAGATTTTTGTATCATTGAACCGTTAGCCTGAGTAATTCCTGTGTGCCCAGTCGTCGGCAAATCGATCGTATCTGTATAGAATTCGCAATTTTGTATTTTCTGTCTGTAAACTTGAGAAAAACAGCACCGTGGGAAACAAGCAATTGTCATAACACAAACTGCAAGTATTGGGACAGCTCCAATGTTGAGAATAACTTCCTAGCATATCTGTGCAATGAATAAAACGAAGGTACTGAAATTCAAGAAATGTAACCTTTAAAACCGATTGTAACTAATTACAGAACCTGTTTTGACGGAAATTGCATTCAATATCACTGCATATTGTGAATTAATGGAGTCGTGACATGTTAACCAAACCTTTAAACCTAACAAAGACTTACGCTGATGATATAAAATTTAAGTTTCTCTGGCCTGAACGCTAATAGTCCTCGTCCCCAGACGAAACCCCCAGATTTGACCAGACATTGGCATAATGTTGGTGTCTGAGAATGAATACTATATTTTCATATGTTTGTCATCTATGGTTTGCAATTGAATCTATAAGAACAATTATTACTAAATCCTCCTTTTTGACAATTTTTCCCTGGGGTGTTTATTTTCCCTGCCGAAGAAAGTTCCGGGCAGGGGACTTAAAAGGATCCGTCGTATGTCGTCCTTATGATGTCTGTGATAAATAATGTTGACCCTGACATTTGGGCATATTTTTTCCGGGTGAGCTAGAGTAGCCACACTTTGGTTATTGTCTTCGAGGTAAGTCTAAGGAGTGCTGGCGTGCAGATCAATATGTTCATCAAAGCTTTTATTTCCAATTACTTCAGTCAGTCGAAAACCAACAGATGGGATATGGAGGAGTCGAGCAAAAGTTCTCTAGGGCCAAACATTCACCCCCCTTCATGAGCTATGAATTTCGGTGAGAATCGAGTTCTCGCAAAGATTCGCGTCAACCGATTTGCGTGAACAAATGTTGATTCTCGTAAACTTAAAAAACTTAACAAGTAGTTAATTAGATGTCCCTGCAAATTTGTTTTGGGGAATCAAACTGATTTCACGTACACAGCGACAAATTTTAAAACCCCTGCCCTTGGAATCTTACAAATGCAGAAATCAGGGCATAACTATCAGAAATGCACAAAAAGTGCTTGTAACACTTGTAACACTCAATATTTCCTTGTAAACAAAATCATTATAGTCAATACTCTTGGTTCACTAGTTGTCTGGTGACATCTTTCTTCGCATGCATGCATTTTTAGTAGGGTCTCTACCACAACGGGAACCATTTTGGGCATCAAGGTCGTATTGTCAGTTGTCAAAGTGACATACATCACAAATGGGCTTGTGTAGGCCTGGATGTTTTGTTTTGGCAGATACCGGGTACATAACACCCCGGCCACTATGCAGTTCTGTTCATATAGCAATGACACAATTCATTGTGTAAATTTACACTAGGTATAGGTAGTGGCAATAACCTATGATTTTGTCACACATGGGATTATGTTACCTCTTAAATTTAGAGCGTTTTTCTTTTTTGTATGACATCTAAAAAAAAAAAACTGATATCTTTTTTTCCTTTGAATGCCACTATCATCATTTTTAGAACTATTGTTATGTGTGCATTTGGGTGTGGTGTGTTTTGCTGCATGTGTGCATGTGTTTGTGTGCATGTGAATTGGAATTAAATGTTAGGGTGAAAATGTGTGGTACATAAAAATTTAAAATGTTCAAAAAATGTGGGTATGACAGCGAACATTAAATGTACAGGTTGGGAGGGGTCTCACATATGGGAAGAAAGATGTTATGTGTACAGCTATATTCCCTCATTTTCAGGCTCTTTTCCAGTTCCAGTGACCCCCATTTTAGGACCATTTCTTTTCCAGAGCACCTACTTTTCATGTCAAAGCCATATTCTACTAACTTTTCTTCAACTCCCAAAAGTATTAAATACTGAAATTGAGGGAGATCGCATCTTATTTTCTCTGAATTTTTCTTGCACCTAGTTTTCGGAGCCCCATTTTTTTTGGGCCTCAATCAGCTCCCGGTACAGGGGTTATTAAAAAGCAGAAAGCCAAAATTGAAAAAAAAACCAAGACCAAAAGTTGCAGGAGATCCTGGTACTGACAACATTTTTTCATTATTCATTTGACAGGTTCATGAATCTTGGGTTGACAGGTGGGAAAGATTTCCTAAATAAATGGGTTGATTTGTAGTGAGTTTTTGTAGGCTGACCAGAACAGGGGAATGCTTATAAATGCAATTTACTTCACAACATAGATCAGGGTTTAATACCCAACTCAATTTTCCATTTGGGTAGGGGTGTTTGGCCCGCAGGGCGCACTTGTGAACTGACAGGACTTGCGAAATGGGGGTCTTGTGAACTGAAATCAGAAAATTTGACCCTTGGACTAAATTTTTCCCAAAATTAGCCACACAGTAGTCTAACAATCAAATTTTTTGCATGAAATGGGGGTCTTGTGAACTAAAACATGCTCATATGGGACCCTTGCGAATGGCCGGAGATGGCTGAAAAGGGGTCTTAAGGGCTGCACATACCCATACCACCTTTTTAGGTCAGTGCTAAATTTTACTGTTTAATCCCTGATATACCACCTTAAGCAATAAATTGTGCAAAAATTAGGTTTTTTAACCTATATTAGTTAGTCTGGTAGCGTTTTGCTGCCCCTGGTTGGAGTACTGAAATCAGTGGTTGACAAGGATTCCATGGTGTGGTGGAGTTGTTGGTTGACGAATCCAATGGATTGGGTGATGGGTGGTGGAGCCAGTGGTTGATGGAGTAGTGGCATCAGCAGGGGATTCAAGTTTGTTGCCAGTAGTAGGCCACATGCATTTAATTTGGAGCCATTTTACCATATTTTGTTGTTGTTTTTCCTTTTATTTACTGAGGAGATTTGCATTTTTAGACAAAAACAGAAATGATAGATTGTTTGAATTTTGTAAGATATCCAAGTGATCCAAATCAATATTTTTGTTTTATAAACTAATAATTGGACAATCAAGTATGATTTGCAACTGTCTTGACTTGCCATTTAGCCAAATTGTAGAATTTCTGGGGAAACCCTTTTCAATTTCTTTTTTTTAAATTAAAATGAAAAGTGCATTTTACATTTAGGTTTTTGGACTACCTACTGGAAACAAACTTGATTTTTTGTTTGGCCTTAACAATGAACAAATTTCACTGGCTTTTGGCCTATATCCCTAACATCCTGTTCGGAAAAAAGACTACATACCTGACGTTCACCGCAAAAAGGTGGTAGCATTATTTGTTAGATCTAGGGGCAATTTCTCCCTAAAACAAGACGGGTCCGCTCCGTGATTTTTGAAAAGTGGAAAAAATGCAGTTAAGGGACGTTAGGATATGGGAATTATCACTTAGCTATAAGTGGTTTCACCTCATTGCACAACTCAACACCACACCTCTGGAGTAAGCCACCGCTTCCTTGATGCTCTCGTATTATAGGAGGGGAACCCCCTACTAACCATGTAATTCCATTCCTCCAGGGTCCTCCCTGTCAGGGGGTACGGAAAAAAGGTCAAGGGAAAAAAAGGGTCAATACTGCACAGAAAATGTCAAACATTTGGCCATAATGTGTTCGATTTATCTGGAGATCCGTTAAGGTCTACTGATGATGATAACTTGGTGAAAAGAGCGGGTTGATGAGCTCTCGACCCCTCCTGATTAGATTTTGGGCGTAAAATAGGATAATTAAGTATCTAATTTTAATCATTATAATAAAATTTTCCCGTAGCTTATTATACAAGTTATCTGGAGTGCTGTAAGGTGTATAATGATTTTGTAACTTGGGGGAAGGCTGCTGGGGTGAAGAGTTCTGGACTGAATGGATTATTTTGGCCGTATTTCGGGTAAATTACTTATGCAAATGAGCTATTAACATGTAAAAATTGGTGTAATCGCTATATTTGAAACTTGCATTGGATTGCAAAATTCCTTCACTGCATGAAAGAAAGCATATTCATGGTGGACATCTTCTTTGCCATTTGAAAGTGTGTGTGTGATATATGTGGGTCAAGATATGCCAAATGAGCTAATTAAAATATGCATAAGTGTTGTGTATGCTAAAAACGGTACATCAGATATAAAAAAATTCCTTTGATATGTCAAAGACCACTCTGCCATAACATCTTTTTTTTGGGTGGATATGGTAATTAGGTTTCAGAGTGTTTGTGAGCCCAATTAAAGGGCCATTTCGTGATGCAATTGATCTAATTAAATATGCATAAATAGGTATCGCTGAAACGGTACATTGGAATATTTGCTACGGGAGGGGGGGGGCGGGGGATGCGGGGGGAGGAGGAGGCCGCGGAGGAAGGCGAGGTGGGGCGTGCTAGAAGGGAGGGGGAGGGGGGGGCCCCAGAAGGGAGGAGGGAGGGGTGGAGGGGGAGGGGGCGGAGGGCCGGGCCGGCAGGGAGGCGGGGGGAAGGGGGCTGAACGGGGGCGGGGCGAATAGGTGGGGGGGGGGTGGGGGGGAAAGGGGGTAGTTGGGGTAACGGCCAAGGGGGCCGGGTGGTGGCGGATTGGGGGTGGGTCGTGGGGAGTGGGGGGGTGTTGTGGTGGAGAGACTGGAGGGAGGGGTGAGGGTAAAGGGGGGGGGTTTGTGGGAAGGGGGCTGGGTGGGGGTGTGGGGAGGGGACGGGGTGGGGCTGTTGGGGAGGGGGGGATGGGAGGGGCCTGGGTGGGGTGTTGGGGAGGGGGATGGGTGGGGTGTTGGGAGGGAGATGGGTGGGGTGTTGGGGACGAGATGGGTGGGGTGTTGGGGAGGGGGATTGGGCGGGGTGTGGGGAGGGGGATGGTGGTGTGACGGGTTTGGGAGACAGGTGGAGTTCTTTTTGTAGACGTACATTGTAGTGGCTTTATCGGCATATTATTTGATGCGGACATTCGGCGGGGGACATATTACGCATTGCGTAAAATCGAGTTGTTTACGGATCGCGTAAATCCGAGTTGTTGCCTTGTTACAGCTACTACCATATTCAAGTGTACACCCTTTGTTTTAAACTAATTTTTTTTTTTGAAATAAGAAACAGGGTGTCTATGGCCAACAATATGGGGAATACGGTTTTCCTGCATGTAAATTAATCAATACTTTTACATCTATTCACAATTGTGTTTCAGATCCCCCAGTTCGTGGGCATTAGAGACAGCGATCCGCCATGTAGAAGAAAAAGTTATGTTTTTGTTGGCATTTTAGAAGAATTTGAAGACACAATGGCAACTTAGAAAGATACTCCATCCATGTTCAGAAAGCTGTGTGTTCTATAAAAATCCGGTAAGTGCCATGATAAATGTTTTGTCCCCGCCGAACGAGTTCGGAACGGGGACTATAAAATGAGCAGCGTACGTTCGTCCGTTGCTTTTCGGTCGTCCGTCCGTCAGTCCGTGATAAAAAAGTTAAACCCATGTTGATACGATTTAGCTGGACGTTCCTAAGGGCAACAATGATGTAACTTGGTGGAAGAAGCGGGTGATAAGTTCTCGCCTGATTAGATTTTGGGCGTAAAATATGCTAATTAAGTATCTCATTGCATATTTATGCAAATTTTCCTGCAAGGCCGGTGTACAGTTTCGGGAGTTCCGTATAAGGCGTATAATGATGTACCTTGGTGGAAGGAAGGGGCTGAAGAGTACTCGACCTCCGATTAGAGTTTGGTGTATTTTGGGCAAATTGAGTATGCAAAATGAAGCTAATTAATATGCAAAAATCAGCGTAATTTTTGGGCTATAGTTTGGACACTGTACATTGGAACTCAAATTCACTGTGCTGCTTGAAAAAAGCTATCATGGGCCACATTCATCTTGCAATTTGAAAGTATGTGATATATGCAGCCAGGCGTAGCTATGCAAATGAGCTAATTAAAATATGCAGGCAATGTTGTATCTCTGACACGGTACGTCGGATATGCAAAATTCCTTAGCTCCATGAGACTACTATGCCATATGGGTGTGGGGAGGGGGTTAAGGTTATTGCGGGGTGTGGGGCGGGGGTGGGTGTGTTGCATTGGTTGGGAGTGTTGTGGGGTGGGAGTGGTGTGGAGGGGTTCCCCGGGTGCAAGTGTTGGGGAGGGCGTGCGGGTGTTGGTGAGGGGGTAGGGTGTTGCGGGGTGGTGTTGTTGAAGGGAGTGCGCGGTGGGGAAGGGGGAGGCGGTGTTACGGGGGTATTGGAGGGGGGGGGGGGGGGGGTGAGGGAGTTGGGGGGGGCGAGTGGGCGGGGGGGAAGGGTGGTAGGGAGGGACGGGGGGGGGGTATTGAAGAGGGTTGGGGCAGGGGGCGGTGGCGTATTAGTATTGGGGAGTGTGGGGCGGTGTCGGCGAGGGGGGGGGTGTTGAGCGGGTGTTCGGGGTGGATGTTGCGGGGGGTGTTGGGGTGGGGTTTGTGTGGAGTGGTTTGTTGGGGAGGGGGGTGGGGTGTTGTCATTGCATTTATCGCAGTTAGTGATAGCGACATTCGCGGGGACATATTTTACGCCATCGCGTAAATACGAGATTCGCCTTGTTTGAATTCCCAGCGCATTCCACAACAAACTTCAAACAACCCGCAGTTTTATGGATAATAAAGCTCAGATATTTAGAAAAAAACACCCCTGGTTTTTGGGTAGATATATAGCTACCAGATCACACAAGGTCAGTTCATGTCAATGCATGTACAATTGCAATGCACTGCCTGAACTGCTGTCACCCTGGGGATGAACATATTGTAACTCCTAGTGGATAATTACAAAAAGTGGTGCATGGTTACAGATTTATTTTGACCACCATTTTATTTAAAGGGGCATGTGGTGATCCACAACCTCGTTCTCCGAACTTTACAAAAAAAAAAGTTGAGTGAGATTTTTATATATCTGAACCGTCAGCCTTGGTAATCTACGTGTACCTAATCACGTGCAGATTCGGTTGTATCAATAAGAAATTCGCAATTTTGTATTTTCTGTCGTAAACGGACAGAAATTACAGCACACTGGGGACTATGGGACCGTGGGAAAAAAACGCAATTGCTCAAAACACAAATCCGCAGATCGGGATCAACTCAAATTTTTGAACAAGCTTTCTCAAGGATATCTAGTGAACAGTTGAAATAAAACAGAAGGTGCTGAAATCCATGACATGCAGCTTTACGAACTGGCAGCTTTGGGCAGCTTTTGTCTGGCTAAAGTTGTACATGCCCCACACGGGGGGGGGGGCCTACTCCTGGCTGGTTTTGGTCTCTCCTTTTGTTTAGGAGGTGGGGTCAGAAAGACTCCCCCAATTGTCCTTTTTGTTTTGCCATCTCAGCAATGTCAGTCTTGAGTGCCAGTCACTGCGGCGACACGGTAAGGTCAGCACAAAAATAGCCAATGTCAGCACCAAATAGCAACCAATATGGAACAGTCTTCCTTTTTTGAATACGCTGTATTTGTAACTGTAATACAATGAGTTTATCTCCGCTTAAAGCATGAAATATGTGATGTGATCAAGCAAAATGAAGTTGCAAATATTGATTTGAGATATAGCCAACAAAGGAGGAAAATTGGCTTTGTGTACTCTTGCTGTTGCCACCCTTCAACTGATGATATCTTTGGAATAGTTGGTCAATTTCAATGGGGGTGGTTTTTTCAGCAAAAGTAGCGTTTAAATGTATGCATACCAGTTACATGGAAAAAAATTAAATTGTGTTGTTTAGGTTGGCTGGCGCCATTTTTGCTTTTCTCCCACATTTTTTTCAGATGCAAAGAGCCAAACCTGTGCGATATGTAAAAAATTCCCTCCCACCCGCCCAACCCACCCAATTCTGGTAGAAGGGTTGCCCACAAAGGTTGCAAAGGCTCTATATGGGGTTGTGTAGTTTGTAGTTGGCCAGAACGAGTGATGGGGCAGGGCGGGCGGGTGGGTTGGGTACCCTGTTGGGACGGAGTGATGCCACTAGCACAACTTTGCACAGTTCTGGCAGAATGGGGCCTTGAGGTATTATCCAATAATAAAGGCAGTTTTGGGGGCAAATGTCAGCACCAATTTTTGCATATGGTGTGGGTTTTGAGTTTTGACCCATGGCGGTCTGTCAGTTTGCCTAACTACTCGGTCGGATTCGGGTCACAGAAGTAAGCACAAGATAAGGGTAGGTGACAAAGAAAATAATCTAATTATGCCAGGTATTTTTATTCCAATAAATCCAAAGTAAATGAACTTTTAATTATAATATTTTTGTTTTATAAATTGTTATATCAAAAGTCAAACAACAGATGAGGATAAAGATTATTTCAACATGTCCACAACAGTCACACAACACAGAAAGAGAAACCATCCCCAGAAG
Organism: Ophioderma brevispina; assembly: GCA_023653785.1. Classification (NCBI taxonomy): domain Eukaryota; kingdom Metazoa; phylum Echinodermata; class Ophiuroidea; order Amphilepidida; family Ophiodermatidae; genus Ophioderma; species Ophioderma brevispina. The sequence goes on along the minus strand of JAMKCH010019184.1, from coordinate 48,716 downwards.
GAACAGATTCAGAAGCAGAGATGCAGTATGAGTACCAATTCTACAATTATGTCAAGAACAAATTTTACCGAACCAGAGACATGCTCGGAATTAAACCATCCACGTGACAGCAATAGATCAAAGGATGAGGAGGGGAATGGGGTTCAGTAATAGTCGCCATTTTCTGCCTGTTGCATTAAATTGTGTGAAAATTGTAAGGTGTTTGTAAATCTGGTGATGTTAATATCTATGCATCTCTGTTTTTAAATCAAATTACAGCTTCCAGCAAAGGCTTTCCAATTCAAATACTTAACACTATGTGTAAGACAGTCTCCAAAGTCCATTGATCTTCTTAATTTGATGGCTTATGCTAGCTGTAGGAGAAAGTGCATTCTTGACAACTATAGAAGAAACTATTATTATGCAAATTGGAAGCTTCCACATTGTCCATACCACTGTAAAAAATAGTACGTATCGCCAAAAACTGCACAATACGCAAAAATATTGGGCATTCAGTGATGCAACTATCAAGCAAATACTCCCCCATTTTGTAAAGTTGGGAAAATTTGAACCATTTTTATCAAGTTCCAGCTTCTTCTTGATAATGTAATATTGGAGGGATTTTTTTGTGGGCGGATAACCAGAGATACCACCCTCAATAAGAAATAACTAGGCTGATTGGATTGGCTCAGTATTTGATCTAGCTCGGGCAAGGATCGGGCAATATAGTGAGTTATATCGTCAAGTCATTTCAATATGACATAAGGTCTTCCATTTTTATCAATTTTTGTAAAATTATTTCTCACCTTTATATTGGATGTTTCAGAGAATAGGCAAATTAGTTTTTTTTAAATTATAGATTTTTTACCCAGACTATTAAGGTGAAATACTCATATTTACTTCTCCAGGAGTGGATGTTTCTTATGGTAGGTTGTGTACATTATGTAGCAAAAGAAAAAGGTAGGGAAAAACCTGAAATATTTTTATCCAAGTTCACTTTAAGTGGGGATTTAAAAGTGGGCGATGACAGCTGGTTCTGTCTTAACAAGTTACAGCAGGATGTGTACAACCCTCTATGCATATGGCAAGAGTTCAATATGTACCCCTTGCGAAGTTCCACATTTTATAACAAAGTTCTTTTTTAATTTGGCCTAGGATTAGGGTATTTTGTTAGGGCCTAAATGAAAAAAAAAAATGTGTAGAAATTTGAAGATGGTACCATACTGAACTTTCCCCTTATAGCAGTGGAGAGGATTTGTGATGAAAAAAAATTTGTTCTTTCCAATAGTGGCTAAGGCCGAAGAAAAAAAGAAAACCGTGTACGGTGCGAGCGGGATCATTTCGAGTTAGGGTCGGGCGGTCGGTCGGGCAAATTTTGTTCTTTTTTAAATTTTTTTTCTTTTCTGGAGCTCAAAATGGCCCTAAAGTTAGTTAGTTAGTTAGTTAAACCAAAGTGGGTAAAGTCCCGGTTTTGTCCCCGTCAACAGGGGTGGCGGAAAACCTCACACTCAGAATACTGCTGTGTGAGGATTTATTGGGCAAAAAGATAATTGACAGGATGGCCCTTCCTGACGCCATCCCACAGTTTTCGGCGGGGGGCCTAGCCTTTGGGCAACTATGCCCACCATACAGGCGGCATGTGCTGGATGCCGCCAAGCTCTCCAGAGTGACAGCACTTGTAGGTAGATATTTTTTTCATTCTACCAGGGTAACCAGCTACCCTCCTCATCAGTATTTCCTTAGAAAATCGATGAGGTGATGGTTTAGCCGCCCGATTCAAACTCGGCCTGGGACAGGTGTTACTGGTTACCAGGTACCAGTAGCAGCGCCATCAAAAGGAAATGGACCCTGACCTGACCTAGCCCCAAAATCTGAAAAATCAAGAGAAAAAAGCGAAAAAATTTTACAAAAACAAATTTCTTCAAAAAGATTGCAAAATTGATAAATTGGGGCTAAAACAGCTGATTGTTTACAGGATTTTTGGAAAAAAACTAAAAAAAATAAAATCGGCATAACTGAAAAATCAGGGTCAGTTCGGGCCGTAAAAAAGGGTGGTTTTTTATTGTCGTGCCTAACACAGTGCTATTATCAAAAAACATCTGGTGGGGTCAATACCACTGTAAACAAAGACATGTACCATAAATATGATGGGTTACCGGGTACTCGGTCATGCAACTCCCTAAAGATATGCTATTCAATCAATCATGATTGAAAACATCTACAGTATAACACATACCGTATGATCCTCTAATAAACGCCCCGGGGCGGCGTTGGCATTTTTCAAAAGGGGGGCGTTTATTTGAGGTCATTTTGTTCCATTAAATTTACATAAAAAACATCGGCAGCACCTCGCCGGAGCTCCAACTTTTACAAAATTACCTTTCAGAGTACTTCAGAAATCCGTATTTGTTTTTTGAGTTTCAACCTTTTTCGCCAATATGACGCCCCCCCCGACCTGTGCAAAATAATGTATGATTCGCGGGATGATTCGTTGTTACTTTACCTGTTTTCTCCCACGTGATGTACTCTACTTGCATTTGTGCGATCAACTCCAGCGATCATGCAAGTGCAAAAAATCAGCTACACACTAAGGAACACACATTACCAATCCATTTCAGCATTTGTGCTGTATATATTCCTCTTTAAACATTGTTTTCTTGCTTGATTTCTTTCCTTACTACCACTAATTTACTCTTAAATATCCTTTCATAGTTGCACAATGGTACATAGCGGCCATGTGATCGCAACAGAGGAAAATGCTGCAGCCGAAATGCTGTGAAACTACCATTTGATTGGGCTGGTACCACCTGAATTACGTATTTGTTTACAAGAACTTCCAATCAAACAACAGATATTACGATGTATTGTTTAATTACCGAAGGTCAAAGGATATCGGGTCATTAATTATGTCATTGGGTCATTGGGTCAAACAGTAGTCTATTACTGCAGATGTTTATTCAATTCAGGTATAATATTTTAGATTTGCTTCTCTTAAATCCATATTTTTTAGTGGGAATTCGCAATTCATACTTCTGTATTTTGCAACTTCAAAAACATATTACAAATATAGGAATATCCCTACTAGTACAAGTTGGCAGCTCAGCCTATATGCCAATTGTACCGGTGCTCTTCAGAAAATAGGATAACAAAAAAACAGCTTGTTCCTTGCTTAATATATGCCACGCACACAGACGAAAGCGTCGCTGATATTTTACCGCGATATAATAGCTTTAATGTATCCTTGCACACATGTTGAGTAAAAAGATGCGTTTTTTGCAATCGCCACTTACAAGGATCTGTGCTGAAATTTTAGCAGTGTACTTTGTTTTGGTTGTGGACAAATTGGTGAGATTCAGGCCGACCTTCGGCAATCAAAACGTGGGACGTTTATTTGAGGGTTTTTTATTTTTCATGTAAAAGTAGTGGGGGGCGTTTATTAGAGGGGCGGTTATAGAGAATATACGGTATGTCTTATAGAAGGAGCTTCATATAACAATTCCTTTAAAAAAAATACTGCTTTAATTTCGGGCATTTGCTGTTTGCCATTATGTGTTTTTTCTGTTGACTCTGGGCAAAGAAAATTACAACCCTTTATGAAACATGCAATGGCTGAAAGAAATGTTTCTACTCTTTAATTCCTTTGCAATTAAATTATTAAAAAAATATGCTAATTAATCTGCCAATGGTTGCATATGCATATACTTATAATACATTGCCTTCTAAGTTAAGTGTGCTTTGTGCATACATGTTTTTTTTTCTTTGTTAACACATGAATACCTTTAAATAATACTGTGTAACTTTCACCCATTTTTTTCCCCCTTTTCCCATTGTTTGTCTGTCTAGCCCTGTCCATCTTTTCACTTTGTAATCTCCTGCATGGCATATGGCTTGGCACTGCATCTTGTGTTCCAGGACCATGTGTCCTTTCCATTCCAGGACTGCATGTGGTTCCCGGGAACCACAAGCGTCCCCGGAACACTCATATGTATATGGCAGCTATTGTTTGTTCCTGATTAGTTTTTAATAAAGCCTTTAATTTTTCTTACTAATTTAAAGGTCCTTGTCCGATTTTTGAGTATATGTTATCTACTTGGTATGATAGCCTGACACCTCTATACACAGGAGGTCACCAGTATCGGTGGGAAACAAACTGCAGTTTTGATGCTAAGACGATAATGCATAGTGCAACGCCCTATTCAGTACTGTACTTATATTGATGGTTAACCATAAAACGGCAGTTTTTTTGTTCCTTAAAATCCTTGAGAACGGAATGTATTTGAAAACTGAATTTCAGGAAGACAATGAGAAAATACGGCCTTTTTCATACATTATCTAATCAAAATTGATACTACTTCCTGGTAAATCATACGGTCCAAGACGATCGGAACAAGCACATTTAAACAAGTTTTATTTTCTTCTTTTTTCGGGGGAGGGGGAGGCACAAGAATAATCAAAAAGGTAATCAAATGTGTTTAAAAGCATAACAACACATTTTTTTGAAGAGCGCCGCCATTTTTCACGCTCTTTGAGATTTTTGCTCAGTGTGGTTGGTTAATTTTTCTAATAAACTAAGCGGGCGCAAAAGTGCATATTTCGATTTTGTAATTGTAATTTGGCAATCGGCATCCCCATTGCAATTTTAACGGCGGAACTGGAAACGTTGTCAAATTTACTACGTCCGTCCTTGGAAAGGAGATGCCACCTCACAAAAAGAATTACTTCTACTTGACTGGCCTGAACCAACCGAACAACCACAGAAGATGAGAGTAGACACGTACATGGCACGATTTCCTGGCTATCTCATTTGAAAGGACCTTTCATTCAGCACCGCTGACATTAATTATCAGAGATCTCCAAATATTAATTCTATTACAAATTTCCTTCTTTTGCAATACATAGACATGTTGGAACTTTAACCGTTCACAGGTATATTTTTCTAGCCAGTTGCCAATGCACCTGTGCACAATCTCAAATGTTTGGAAAATTGGGGGCCTCTTAAAAAATGTCTGTTATATTTTGCTTTAAGGCACATGTGGTATTGGATATAGCTGCCTGATTACACTTTTGGGGGGGGAAAATGGCAATGCAACATAATATTTTTGATTGGGCTGACTTTATTCACCTACGCATATGCTGGCAACTGTGAAGAGGGATCACACATTTCAGATTTGACTCAATCCCCCTTTAAAACAGTTAACATGTGTCTGCTAACGTTAGACCTAACAGAGTATTTCCATTAGCGTGTATTTCATATGAACCCCTGAATCTCGTGGTCCGGTGTGTTTGTGATGTCAATGTTTAATGTTTTACTTACATTTTATTTACCTTTTTATCAATACTGCCTAGTGTTTTAGGCCACAATCAGTCATCTTGCAAAATGTAAAATGCCATTGTGTCTCAATTGCTATTGTTTTGCATTTTGAAAGATAATATTTACAGTTGATAAAAATGGATATTAGAGCTTGTTTAAAGAGTTATCTTAACGAACTGTCCATTTTTTGTGTGTCGCCTGCCTTAAGACAGGTAGACACAATATGGATTCACTTTGTCCACTGTTGATTTCTGTTGTTTGTTGTACCTGTTGATGTGAAAATGGTTAACACTTGCCTGTAATATCTGCCATACGTGATGGATTTAAAAACCAAACTTAGGCTAGATGACAACATTGGATCCCGCATTTATTTATTAGGTCCAAGGTCACAATGCCCATGTCAAAGGATCATGATGAGGTCACTGTAAGATGGGCGAAAATGAAAGTTGAGTTCAGATTTGGAACCAAACATGATTCATAGGTGCAACATTGGATCCCCCCCGCATTTGTTGATGAGGTCAAAGGGTCATTTGAGGCCTATCATATACAACCGCGATGGCAGGTGGCACATTAGGTCCAGTAATTTTTATATTTCATGAGTGTTATAGATTGTCAAGATTGCAACATAGTTGCACAAAAATTGTTCTGATATTTAAAAATTGTTGTTTTCAGAGTTTTATACCAAGGTAGCAATAATTTTCCAATAATATAATAATGCAAACTCAACTTTGACAAAAATTGACGTTGTGTTTGTTTACAACCTGAAGGAAATGACAGATAATGGCTTAATTATGGATTGTTTTATGTGATAGCAAGTTATGCAAGTTACTGGTGCTACTTAAATGATAGCTAAGCTACCTTCTAATGCTTCTAATCATATAGCTTTGCATTAGATTTTAGGAAAAAAGATGTTTCAGTGAATTGTTTTATGAAAAAAGATGTTTTTCATCAGTGAAGTTGACGAAGCAATTTAGTGCCTTTTAGCATGGTTTCATATGTTTGCTGCCAAGCTATACCTTTCTGTGGTGCCTGCATCACATCTTGTAATTTTTTTCAGAATGCTTTCTTTCTTTCTTTTCTGTTTTTATAATGTACATAGAGCTATGAATGTTTAATTTTAGATACTGTTTTGATACACTATTTATGACCATTGGTTTTAGTCATTTCAGCCTTAATGAGCTGTGCGTATGTGTTCTGCGGGGATCATTTTTCCAAGTGACATGTCCTACAATGTTTCCCCACATTTGACTTGCCAAAAATGCTTGGTGTCGCCGCTCTTGAGTTGTTTAGATGATGTGACATTTATGTTTGTGGCACCCCTGTAGGTGTATGAGAAAGTCTGAAAAACTGACAGGCAGAACCCCCTATACTTTGCATGGGGAAATTTAGTTTTTCTTTGCTGTAACTTTTGTTTCAAATTAAATAATATCAACATTCTTATTAAGTATGCTTGCTAATGCTAGTTGCATATTGTGACCAATTTAGATCAGGAAAGGTTCTGCAAGTAATTTATGACCAGATTTTATGTGGGCTGCCATAGAAACTACTCTAATATTTTGCCCGACAGAAAACAACAGAGGGCATCCTGAATGTCAACATTTCACATTATCTAAATGCATGACATCATCCTGAATTGAAAAGTTTAACTGTTCAATATAGACCGTGTATACTCTTTATCAGTATACCCTTTACAAAATAAGAGAGCTTGATACAAACTTTTCTTGGCCAAATTTGTATAGACATTAAGGTGACATAGTCTATAGGGAGCACAAAGACTGGAATGTTAAAAATATTTTGTGCTTGCTCTTTTGAAAAAAGGAAAAATATACCAAGCAAATTATATGCCAAAACATACTTTCTCCCCAATTTTGACATGCCGAAAATAATTGCCCACCCCTTCACTATCCCTTAGAACAGAAAATAATTGTGCAGTGTTGCAATGCCTTGCAAATCCAGTTCCAAAGAAGGTAAGAATAAATTCTTTGGGTTGAGATAAGTAGGACATTGAAAATACTGTTCATTAACTTACTTTGACGATCATGTTCACCATTGGTGAACGTGATTGTCAAATTAAGTTCATGAACACTCTGATCATTAACTTTGATGATCATGTTTACCATTGGACACTCTGTTCATGAACTTTCTTTGACAATCATGTTCACAATTGGACACTCTGATCATGAACTTTCTTTGACGATCATGTTCACTATTGGACACTCTGTTCATGAACTTACTTTGACGATCATGTTCACTGTTGGACACTCTGATCATTGACTTTTGACAATCATGTTCACCATTGGACACTCTGTTCGTGAACTTACTTTGACGATAGTTCACCATTGGACACTCTGATTATTGACTTAGACAATCATGTTCACCATTGGACACTCTGTTCATGAACTTACTTTGACGATCATGTTCACCATTGGACACTCTGATCATTGACTTTTGACAATCATGTTCACCATTGGACACTCTGTTCATGAACTTACTTTGACAATCATGTTCACTATTATATTGGACACTCTGATCATTGACTATGACAATCATGTTCACCACTGGACACTGTTCATTAACTTACTTTGACGATCTGATCATTGACAATCATGTTCACCATTGGACACTCTGTTCATGAACTTACTTTGACGATCATGTTCACTGTTGGACACTCTGATCATTGACTTTTGACAATCATGTTCACATTGGACACTCTGTTCGTGAACTTTCTTTGATGATCATGTTCACCATTGGACACTCTGATCATTAACTTTGATGATCATGGCACCATTGGACACTACTGATCTGGACTTTTGACAATCATGTTCACATTGGACCTCTGTTCAATGAAAACTACTTTGAACGATCATGTTCACTATTATATTAGGACACTCTGATCATTGACTTTTGACAATCATGTTCCACCATTGGACACACTGGTCATGAACTTTCTTTGATGATCATGTTCAACCATTGGACACTCTGCTTATTAACAACATACTTTGACCATTAATGTTTCCTTGGACATTTGCTTGAAAATAATGTTAGAACCAATAGAAACAGTATATGCCTATTCAAAAACAATGCTGGACATCAAAGCCGTCTGTAGAAATTTGTAACTGTTTGAACTTGTAATTCGGTTTTGAAAACACAATTGGAAGTTCCAATGGTTGAAATTGTTTGCCAAAGAAAACCAACCACATTTACAGGGGAAATTTGACAGATAGGTGATTTATTTGTTTAAACTGATCTTCCTTCCTACTCAATTTTGGTGCTGTCATTTTTAGAACTTAAAAAACAGGACATTTGTAAGAGCTTGCGATAATGGATTTTTAATAATAGGGATGTTGTATGCAATAAATAGGGGATTTTTGCAAAATGGTCAATCATATTGGCACTCGCTTGCCGTTTATAAACTTCAAATCAGCCCCCAAATTCATATACAATTACTTTGTTACCCCCACACATGAGTTTTTAACAAATGATGTGTTGTTTTACTCATATAAAATCTCGACGTTTTGGCAGCGACAACAAAGGCTAAATCTGTGAATTTGTACCACTTATCAACACAGTCCAAGTTACGCACAAATCACAACCCACAATGCGGTTGACCTGTGCGTATGACCTTCAGCTGGAAAAGTCATGGCACATGACGGACAGCGCAATTTTGTGGAAAAATGGTGCCTCAATAGCAATTTCCTTCCCAGATCGTCTGTTTCCGGTGTTGACCTCCAAAATCTTATCGGGATAAATTTCATCTGCCCTGATTGGCAACAAGTCTTCACAATGTTGCCCCCCAATTTGTACAGGATGTAACTAGTTCCCGGCCAAAATTGTATTAATTCTCTCAATCTTCTTATTTATGGCCAATCTGATGTTAAATGTGAACCAGACTTGACACTGGTTTGAAAGAGGGGTGTAATTTCCTCCCTCTAAAGGTGCTGTCGGATTAATGTGATTATACCCAAGTTGTATTCTTTATTTTTTAACTGCATATATCAATCTGTGGAATCAAGATTTTCTGTGAGAACTGAAATGAAACAAACCCGTAAGATTAAAACAAAATCTGTACTGTTATGACGTCCGTAGACGTCTAAGTCAGAAATACCTTCACACACAAATAAATGAGCCTTGTGCACAAATGATCTAAATGGGGGGTATAGGGTATAATAAAACAGTTTTAACTGATCTTTTACCTTGATTTGGTCAAGACTTTGTATGATCAAAACAAAAGCACATATAATTACACAATTTAAAGATTATAACTTATAAGAGATTCTAGTATCTATGTTGAGCGCGTTGCTAGTTCACGATTATATGTCCTCACATCGGTGGGAAGACTCCAAATGTGACAGTAATGCAAAGTTCACATATTTACTCTTCAGGTAGTATATTCCATGGAATCTGTCAGTCCTGAAGATCAACTTTGGTCTCAGCAGTTCAAGACTACAAGGTTTAACTTAAGTCCTCCCTCTCGGACATAATCCACAGATATCAGTCCAAGATAATCACCCACAGTTCTTTCTGATCTGTCCACCAATTTTGAATCCCTAGTTTGATTCCCTGCACTTTCGGCTTCAAAGACGACATAAATATTACGCTCTGCTCACTGGAAATTGATATTATCCGGGCACTAGGTACTTTACCTGTCTGCTCCTTAATATGCAGAGTAGAACTAGCTATCTTCTAGCAACTTGTTAGTAGTGGATGCTGCAGAGAGTCCTTCCAGTGGTAGGTAATTAACTACTCAGAAATAGATTCCCCTTTCTAACCAGAATCATTCCATCATTCTCAGCCTAACATAACCTTACACCTAGCTGAACAATCGTAATTCATCACCCGATTACAACATCACACACTATCATCCCACCTCATACATAACTCTATGGGGAAATTCCCTGATCTTACAATGTATTAATCTCAACCAGATAAACAATTTTCTAATTTTAGCATCTTGGGGAATTCCCCACTTCCCCTATTGTGCAATCTAAACAGGTGCAGTTTTGCAAAAACAACTTTGGGAATCCCCTTTTCTCTCTTTTATAGTTAAACAAAGTTTTTTCCCCCGTGAGAATCTCGTCTCAATAAAATTGAGAAAATCATATTTTTTAAGTTTAATCAAAAACTGGAGGCCATATAACAAACAGTAGTATTCATGTATAATGTGCCTCATCACCAGCTGGTGGAGTATGAACTTTGAACTTAGCGATGATTGTGACACTGTTACCATTTTTAAATAGACGCCCGTAATTTCTCATGAATTGTTTATCCCCGGGCACTACCCCTGCCTATATATCGTATCTAGAAACACTATTTCTATTGGTTTACTTGGAAGGTAATGTCATGTAATGAGCACATAGGAGATACTATAAATAAATGCTGGGTGGTTTTAAACCATAGATATAGAAGTGAATATATGCATGGTTACTCAGAGGGTTATCTCATTTGTGTTGCTGTAATACGCCCATCCGATATATTATATCCTAGTAGTATGGCCCAGGGGGTATGTAATTCTGCAGACTCTACGTGCGGTATCCATATTTTGGAATATATACTCACCCTGTAGAGACTTATGTGATGGAGTAGATTTTTTTTTATACAATATTCTCTCAATTTGCTCTTAATTGGTTTGAGAACACCTACCGAAACTATTTTCCATTTTTACATTGTACAAATAACCACTGTTTTGAACTGTCTTCTATCGTAATCGTCCCCATAGAAATTTGAATCATCCTTAATGATCTTATTACAAATACGATGTATTCGGACTTATCACTTTAAGTGTGATCTAATCATCTAAAGCATCCATATATGTCAAAAAAACCCTGGGTTCAAAAAAAATCTGGAAAATGCCCTGTCTCTTTTTAACGCATTTTCCTCCCACGCTTTCAACCGTGTTTCCTATGGCAAGATTTAAACTTTTTCTGGCAAATTCCCCCGATTTCTGCCGTAAACAAAAAAATGGAAATGTAATTTTGTTGTTTTTTTACTTCCCCCGCAAATTGTTCCCCCGCCGGAAACGAGTTTCGGACGGGGACTATGACATGAGATCGTTCGTCCCTCCGTCTATAAAATGTTTAACCGATGTTGTCCGATTTACTGGAGTTCCATAAGGGCACAATGAGGCAACTTGGTGGAAAAGAAGCGGGTTGATGAGTGTTCGACCTTTGGTCGATTTTGGGCGTAAATTTGTAATTAGTATCTTAATTTGGCTATTTAGAAAAATGTTCCTGCATGGCCTTTGTACAAGTTTTCTCTTTCTGGATTTCTGTAAGGCGTATAATTAATGTAACTTGGGGAAGGAGCGTCTGGAAATAGTTTTCAACTGATTATATTTTGGGGCTATTCGGAGGCACATTGAGTATAGCAAAATGAGCTAATCATATGCAAAAATCAGCGTAATTGCCTATATTTTTCAACACGGATACTCAAAATTTCTGCGCTGCAGGAAAGAATATCATGGGACTTTTTGCAATATGAAATTATGTATGTATGCGGCGTAGGTATGCAAATTGAGGCTAATTAATTGCATAATGCTTGTATCTCTGAAAATGGTCGTCGGATTAGCAACTCCTTCGCTACTGAGACTACTATGCCATATAGGGTAGGGGGTGGGAATGTTGCGGGGTTTTGGGAGGGGGTGGGGGTTGTGGAGCGTTGGGGCAACTATTTTTTTTTTTGTTGCTTTCTTTGTTACCATTCTTTCTTGGTGTGTTCGTTTTTTCGTGTGTTGGGGGGCTTTTGTTTGCCGGTGTTGGTGGGGCTGTTGTGTTGCAGGGTGTTTGGGGCAAAGGGGGGTGGTTGCATGTTGTTGGGCAGGGGCTTGCATGTTGTTGGGAGGGGTGTTTTGGGTGTTTGGTCGGGGTGGGTTGCGTGGTGTTGGGAGTGGGGTATGGTGTTTTGCTGTGTGCTTGGGGGGCTTTTTTAGGCGTGGTGTAAGGGTGTGTTTGTTGTTTGTTTTGTGGTTGGGTCAGGGTGTTGCTTGGTTTTTTGTGTTTGTATGGGGGGGGGTGGGTGTTTTAAGTTTGCATTGGTATCTCAGTTAGTGATCGCGGACATTCAGGCGGGGACATATTTTACGCATCGCGTCAATAACGAGTTCGCCTTGTTTCTGTCTTCTGAATCACAATGGTTAATAATATAAGTAGAAACTTCATCAAAATGATTTTTTTTATTCCATTTTGTTTTGCTGTACCCATAAATTCTTAAGAAAAAGTTGCGTTACTTGGAGCTTATTTATGCTAAAATTTTTGCCTGACCTTGATTAAAACAATATCCAACTATAATGTCGTGGCTTTTCAGGAAATGGGACAATCCTCTGTTACATATCTGCTAGGGACTGTTCCAATTGAAACCCATTTTTCTTTCCTGTGGAGACTGAATGTGATATGCTACTAAAATCATACGAACGGTTTGGTGCAGATTTTCAAATTAGTATAAGCCCACGGTGTCCGATTCGTATTTGCGCCTGAGTATCAGTTTCAGAAGAACCCTGATGATGCCACCTTATTGGAAAAAATGCACATATGATCACTTGAAATGTAACTCTGTTTGTGCAGTACTAATACCTCCTGATCTTCATGTTGATGTATCACATAACAATGTCAAATACTCAATTGCATATTTGCTTCCAAAAGAAATGTATATGATGTGAAAAAGCAAGTGCATATTTTGCTTTCCAAATGAAATGTATACAATGTGAAATACACAATTGTATATTTGCTTCCAAATGAAACGTATACATTGTTCAAATACGCAATTGCATTTGCTTCAACATGAAAAGTATACGATGTCAAATACGCAATTGTATATTTGCTTCGAAATGAAATGGTGCTTAATGTACTTAAATGCTATATGCATAGAGTAGGTTCGACTTAAATTGTTTCTCACATTTTGTTACACACTTTTATAATTTTAACTCATTAGTTTTATATAATTACTCTTTTACATTTTATGACCCTTAATGTAGAGTTTAGTATATATTCATTTAGCCAAAATGAATAAGTTAGGAACCTAGGAAGTAGTAAAAAGAAAATGTATGTGTTCAACTAATTTTGGCAAACACCAAGCAGTGAAAATTGTTGGTGCTATATTGATTGTGTGTAATATAAAAGCAAAATAGTGTGAATTTTACTGTGGAATAATGCCAATTTTAAACTTCAGATATATAAGGGTCCAGCATAAAAACTTTTTAACTGCTATTTTTTACAAACGGTATATATGTTGAAGTTGAATTTTATTGTTGCTTAATTTGAGAAAGCATTAAAGGTGCGCAACAAAGATTTCAAATGTCAGGTGTCCCTTAAAAAAGTGAACGCCCTGATTTTTGCACTGATGAAGATGTTTATTTGGGACAAAAATTGTGAATTTCCGAATTTTGTATTGGAGTAAATACAAATTCAAGCTTATGGTTCCATATTCAAAGCAAACCCATGTTTTGTTTTTATTTTGCAACACTTCTGTGGCCAAATACAAGGATAAATCTGTTGAACATTGAATTCTATATAAAATCATTACATATGACAAATAAAGTCTGTCTTGAAATCTCTCTTGTACATAAGTTTAATAGTTTAGCAGTTGTATAAATTCACCACTGCAGTTTTGTTGCTACTTTTCGTAGACATCATTTTTTGGTCTTGTCTTGTCTGAACTGTGTTTGTAGATGACCAGTCATTTTGGTGTCCGTTTTGTAAAACAACCACATATTATACTGTCACTTCCAAAAAAAAATCCTTCAAATATCAATTGATAGGTCAATTACAAAACTTGGTTAAAATGATTTGGATGCAAGGATTAATTAAACGGGTTCACACTCATTGGTTAAAATTTTCATCAAATGGCTGTCCATATCAAATGGATCATTTTAATAGACCTTCTCAAATAACATCGGACGTTCATAGGCAAATACAATGTATGCGATTCATCCTTATCCTCGCCATACGTTCACAACGCTTGCCTAGTGGAAGGCGCATTACTCCAAGCAAATACAGTGATGATAACAGTCATTATGATGCTTATTGGGGTCATCATGTTCGGTAACTTTGTTTTTGAAAAGGTCTAATTCCAAACAACCTGGTGCTAATGATTTATGTATGGAAACAGGGATCCCCCCCCCCCCCCCCCCCCACCCCCAAACCCCAAAATACCCCCAAAACAACCCCCAACCCCCCTCACCCACCCCCCCCCCCCCCCCGCATTTTGTGGTCACAGATATCTTGTTGTACAACTATGCATGTGAAATCTTTTTTTGCTGATATGAATAGATTTTTGATATTAATTCAATTGATACATCGCAACCTTTCCCAGGTAATCCTATAGTTGGCCGGATTTATTTCTCTGACAGTTTAGCATACACCCCCTGTGCAAGCGCATCAACTTATGCAGTTTTGGTGCATGCTTTGACCAATTACGCATCACTTGCTAAAGTGTGCGTCACCATGCCAGTTAATGCACTACGCTTCATAATGTTAGTCTGTCTGAGAATTAAATCCACCGACTATAGTCTATCAGGCAAGACTAAGGTTCGAGAACCTCCTTTTTTAAGGTTGGTACTTTACAGCTATTGGACTTGTATGAACAGGTTCTGTTTCTTTTTATGTATGAATATATATGTAACTATGTAGAGATAAATATTTAGGAAAATTCCCCCCCCCCAATTTTAAAAAATTTCAAAAACACATCTCAAGAACTACAATACTCAAGGACTAAAATAATGTAATAATGCCAGTGTTTTGGACTAAAATGGCTTGTGCTTTGTTTTTAAAACAAAGTAACAGTAAAGAACGGAATAATTTTAATAACTTATTCATTCTTTACTGTTACTTGATTTAGAACCCTTTACTGGAGATGCCAGTGCACACAAATGTTAAAAAAACCTCGTATTGCTAGCACGGACTCCTGCCAACTTGAGTAACAGCCAGGGTCGGTAGAGTAGTGATAATATCATCTATAGTTGTTAGTCCGAAGGGTTCCACACTTTCCTAGCATATGGCATCAGAAACGGTCTATTTCACTAATACTATTTAAATTCGTTTTGTTTTGAAATTTTTATCTACTTATTCTCCAGGCAACAAAGATGAATATAAAAAAATTAATCTTTTCCTGGAGATGGTCAGCACCACAAGTGGTGGGAAAAAAAAATTTGCACTTGGCCGGATTCGATCTGGCAACCTCCATTGTTACTGCGCTAGTTATGAAACATAACTTGGCTGCTGTCCTATAGAAAAGCACACTTTGATTTTGTGTTATACGCAACTGTCCTTTTTTACATAAAAAACCATTTTGGCTTATTCTTCTTCAGTGTGGATTTTAAATACATATTGGCATTCTATTCAGCAAAAACGCTGGGTTTTCAACAAATTGAAGGGTGCATTTTTCTGAAAATACCTGTGTGTCTTTGTAAGTGTCCAAAAGGCTTTCCAAATTAATAAGAGATCCACATATAAACACTGAAGCATAATTTGAAGCTATTTTAAAAATCACTTAAAAATATTTTTTTTATGAATGATACTTTTAAAACCACCTTAGGCCAAAGAGTGTTCTTCCATAGGAGCCATTTTTGCTTACATTTTTTGGAACAATAAAAGTCCATTTTAAAAGTATGCAAGTGATCGAAATTTATAGTTGTTTTATAAACTATAACTAATTTGAAGTCAAATTGACGTGCCCATTGAGGCATTTCTGGGGGAATCCTTAAAGAAATACATTTTGGCCTACCTACTAGAAACAACTTGATATCTTTTGCTTTTGATTGTACTGAAAATATCTTGTATTGACTTATAGCTGGAAGCCAAGGAATATCCTGTTTATAATAGAGAAAATTAGCATTGTTCAATATTCTTCCGAATAGCAAGTAGTTGGGGGGGCACGAGGGGGGTCCATTTTCCCATTGGGGAAGTTGTAATGAAGCACAATCAACTATGAGTCTAGTATAATCCTCAATTCCCAACCTGGTTTTTGGGTATGATCCCGGATCGCACAAGCCCATTTTTTGGTTTTTTTGGGTTTCACTGTATGTACAATCCACAGAACTGTGTCCTTTGTGGATGAGCATATTGTACTCATCGTGTAATGTCCATTCTGTAATCGACGATGATATTTTTACTTGGTGTACTTTCATCATTGTTTTGGGAATGGATTTAGAATAGGAATTTAATGCTGCAACATATATATGGCTCTTTTTCATAAATTTGTGACTTTAGCGAACCAATTATGGTTAATTTCTCCATTTTTGTTTAAAACACTAATATGGTACAAGACTAAGTCAAATACATATTTTCTTCCACCTGTCCCATGCGATGGAATGTTGACTTTTTTGAAATAACAAGGTGGGTTTGCTATCAGAAAATGTTCATTTACACTGTACCACTGTAATCCACCCTCATAAGCTGTGATCATCCATATACTGATCACAGCAATGGATTGTAATTTGTTTTGCTGATATTGTGCAAGTAATTTTTAAGGATAATGAACCATGCATGATATTTTGTCTGACAGTATTCCTGCATGTTTAAAAAATTGGAAGAGAACAGTTTAAAGAATAGAAACATACTGTGAATAACCTGCCACAATAGAAATACAAGAGCAATAAGTAAAGAAAAAGACACACTTCATTTTAATATTTTGATTTTATTATGACAAGTTGTACAGGGGTATATGCATATTTAACAAATGTCAGGATCACATACATTGAAAACATCCATATCTTCACTTAGATTTGCCTTTGCCTTCAAGTGTTGACTGACATAAAAAAAAGGCTTTTCACTACTACTTATAAAACAAATCACATATTTTTTTTATTTTTTTTCAAAAATGTTTACTGAATAAAAAAAATGGCAGGTTGGTAATGCGGGATCCTAGTTTCCACGATGAAGAATATTGCGTCGGAGGGAATCGATTAACTTGTCGCACAGGTTACAAATTGTTCCGGCAATTGTCTTGTGTACTAAAAAAACCCACTTACCTTTCCTTCCTGTTAACGGACTTAGTTTCACCTCACACGCAATGTATCCCGTAATTCGTACTCAATGCCCTATTGGCAGGCTCGAACGAACCAATTATCGATGGCTCATACATTTTAAGGTGCTTTGTTCGATCGTCTTTGGATTAACCGGAAGTGCGTATAGATTTTGATATCAGGTGGAAGGCCGTATTTTCTCATTATCTTGAAATTCATGCTTTCAATCCATTCTTTCTCAAGATATAGACAAAAAACTCCTGTTTTATAGTGGTTACCCATCAATATTAAGCACAGTAGTGAATGGGCTTGCACTATGCATTATCGCATCTAGCATCAAAACCGCAGTATGTTTTCCCACGGTACTTAAAGTGTGTACAAATGTCAAGGCTCTCATATCAAGAGAACACATGGCAAACATCGGACACGCACCTTTAATGGAGGCAATGAAAAAATAAACTGTTTACATGATTAAATGGCTATAAAAGATTTCTCCCGAGCGGCTTATTAATGTTCCGTGTGAGGTTTGTTTATTAAAATGTGACTATTGCGTGCCGGCTAGATATTTTTTCCCGTGCGACATGTTCCGTCGGAGGCTTTCCTCCGATGCAATATTTTGCTCTTGAAACTGGGAATCCCGCTCTAAAGATAATTGTGTGGAACTCTTATCAACTAGAACCTTTTTTCTTTTAAATTTTTTACCTCTTGGGCCTAAAGGTTCACCTGAACTCAAAACATTCCAAACACGCCACTTTTTCTGAATCTAAAAACATACAACATGGGCTGCCACCAAATTGTGAAGCTGTATCCCTACGGACTCTTTTATGGCTGATGGCATTTGGCGTAGTATTCCCAACATGACAAATCGGAGCCTATGCGTATAAGTCTTGTATGAAAGTTTTCGGATGGGTTACTCGGTAAACAGCACTGATATATTTAACGTCATCACTAGGGGCTTAACGCCAGAGGGGTAATTGATCATCCCACAATGCAACCAGTTTTGGGAAATTTCACCTCAATAGGGTCATGTTATCTCATTAAAATCATATTCTCACCACATAAAAAACCCCTCTTCTATGCTCATTTTAGCCCACAAAGCGTTAGTACTTAGGGAATTTTTTAGCATGATTATGAAAGTCCTGTGTTCTTAACATTTGGAGACACTTTTTATCCCTAAGTTCTGACTTGTTTAGTACAGTACAGTTAATATGCACATTGCAATGCATATGGATTGATTCAAACACCCTCTGGGGCTAACCTTACCCAGTGCTCCAATTTTGTATAAAACTGATGTCAAATTGTTTCCCTATATCCTTATTTTGTTTTGAATTAGTGCGCAAAATGTGACAAGGTCCACCAAAACTTGACCTCAAAATTGTTATACCGAGCTGTCACCCAATGAATTAAAATGAATTTTTTCCTGCTTCAGCTGACCAGATGAATCATTTGACACCAGTTACAACAAAATCTGAGCTTTTGAATATTTTTTTGCCCCACGATGCCCCTTATGCCAACATTATCAGGGCTGTAGCCGTGTAACTAAAGGTCTGAACCTAGACAAACTATACTTTTGTTTTAATCCTTATAAAGAGACAATACATTGGTGTACATTTAAACACTATTTCACTTGATTTTAAATTTACCTGTGTACTAATTTTACCCCTTATTTTAACAAAGTTCCAAACATTTCCCAGAGGTTGGACCCAAAAATTCTGATTTAGCACCCATCAAAACTTCCTCAAACTTCTCATTCACAACCCTACTATGTACAATTTACTTGTAATACAGAATATTTTCATAACAATAATTTTACAATTTAAACTTTTTAATATCAGCGAGAGTGGAAGAATGTCCACAATTTAAATAGTACATACACACATTCACAGCATTTATAAGGCGCTATTCCAAAAATCACAAAGCAAAAACAGTCAATATGATGCCTACAAATGGGACTTCAAGCCCTTTTTGTGTCATCTGCAAGAACTGCAGAAGGCACATACGGATTACTCTGGTCGTATGTCTGTATCTGTGTGTGGTCAAAATGTTAACCCTTAATATTTTGCATGCCGTATAAGTTCCGTAAGGGCTATAATAATGTAACTTGGTGGAAAGAAGAGGGCTGGGTGGGGTGACATGTTGGTGACCTCATGTGACCTTGCTGACTTCATATGACCTTTAGCCGGTCAAAATGTTAATCCTAAAAATATGGTAGACGTTTCATATAGAAGTCCCATAGATGCAAATGAGGTATTACAATTGATTCCGTCATGCACTGTATGACGTTGTACAGTAGCGCTTGACTGAATGAATGGCAATACCTCATTTGCATCAATGGGACTTCTATATGAAACGTCTACCAAAAATATTGCATGCCGTATTAGTTCTGTAAGGGCTACGATGATGTAACTCGGTGGAAAGGAGGGGGCGGGTGGAGTGACATATTGGTGACCTCATGTGACCTATGGCCCCATTCACAATCCGCGACGGCAGACGACACTCTCAGTCCTGGGACCGCGATGTATTTTTGAAGCTAGATATTGTACAAGCCTCCCAGATGTTTTTTGGGAGGCTGTTCCATAGTAAGGGTGCAGCTACATAAAATTTGTCCCCAATACGATTATTAGTATAGTAAACCTTTGTCATAAATAGTTGAGCAATTTTCCAACTTATATTTTTTCCTATGATGTTTTGTCATTAAGTCTGCATGAAAGTCTAAATACCAGATTTATGAATAATCATTAACACAGCCTATATCCAGAAGGCAAGCATACTGAGTGTTAACAAGAAAAAGAAGTGTGTTGAATGTAATTAACATAATCAATGCACACCACTGCTCATGCGCAAGATTCAATTTCATCATTTCGTTTGCTACACCGAGCACAGAAAAGAGCCGTGTAAACTGCACGATTATCTACGAAAGTTGGTATAATGGCACAAATTGCAGAAAATCTGGAAAACATTATTTTGTATGGAAATGCAAGAACAGGCTACCAATAACCACGGTTGGCACATACAATGGGCGAATGACTATTACTACTACGAGAAGGGGTTGTGAGTTCAGGACTCATAACAAACGAGAATTATCTCACCATCTTCTAAAAAAACAAAAGAAAATACACTTGTGCTAACTGTCCTTGGGACAATGGTTTTTATGGAAAGGTCATGAACCACAAGAATCCTAAATGTCATGAGTGGATTAAAGAAAAGCCTAGCAGGACCTCCTCTCCGGAGACTAAGAAGAGGACACCCGTTCCCACTACCTCTTCTACCTCTAGTGCCCACAAGTCAATTCCTTCCATCTTGGTCACCCCCTCAGGCCTCTACTCCAGAGAATCAGAAGAGATTTTCAATGATGGAGAGCTTCCAGATCTAAGCCATGGGCCTGGCCCCATGTTTTATTATGAGGAAGCCCCACTTTTACCATCCTCCGTCTCTGATGCGGATGTGAACATCTCACTAAATGCCCAAGATTGGGAAGAATTATTACAGGATGATTTCAAAGTCTCAGAAAGAAGATTACAAGTTAAAACACGCCTGAAACTATATACTTTAGAAGGCTTGGCACAATCATTAAGGGGATTGTTTGTATCCTAATTGCAATCTGCCTGTCGGCAGTATCCTACATAAACTTCCTTTTATGCAATGCTGGAGCAGCAGAACAGATGAGGATCAGGAAGAGGTTTACATGCTCTCTCACAAAAGATGACAGTTTTTGTGCAGTTGGTCATATACTATACCTGGAAATTAATTGCATGCTGCAAAACGAATCTCAAGGATGCATACAGAGGCAGCATGTTAGAGCAAGCTTAGTGAGAGTAGATGGTGATGCTGCAGTTCAGGCAGCTCCTCCAACACAGGGAAGAACATACTCTGTGACTGGGCCTAATTCACTATGGCACATTGATGGGAATCACAAACTTCTGATGGAAGACGGTGATTCATGGAGAGATCGATGGTAACTGGATGAATTAGGTGGGCAAAAAGTCGGTAAAAATCAACGAATTGGACCTGATGGAGTACGAGCACAACTGAGAGGTCAAGGACACATCATACAGAGGCAGCGTTAAAGCGAGCTTATCAAGAGTAGATGAAGGTGACACTGCAGTTCGGGCAGCTCCTCCAACACAGGGAAGAACATACTCTGTGGCTGGGCCTAATATGGCACATTGATGGGAATCACAAACTTATCAGATGGAAGACGGTGATTCAAGGAGGGATCGATGGTTTTAGTTGTTTGATTACATTTCTCCACGTATCAAACAACAATGGGCAGGATACTGTCAGGAGATATTTTCTAGATGCAGCTGATCAGTAGGGAGTCCCCTAAAGGATTCGAGTTGATGGAGGTGGGAAAGCAATTCAATATGCGAAGTCATGGAAGAACTCAGAGGTCGTGATAGAGGTTCATCCATCCGTAGATGTTCTGTTCACAATCAACGAACGAGCATCAATGAACGAATCGAGCATATCGGGTGGAAGTGTGTGGAATGGGGTCACCAACCTCTGTTATGACATTTTTCACTTCTTGGAGCAACAGCAGTATTTGATCATTGCTGAAGATCCTCAGATGTGGGCACTGCATTATGTTTTTCTGCCAAGACCTCAAGGATTGAGAGAGACCTGCAGCTGTTGGTGCAACAGTGGAATAATCATGCATTTAAAACTTTGGTTTACCACCACTTACCTAAAGGTGCATTTTGTGATCCACGACCTCATACCCCAGATTTACCTCAAAGAAACTGAGATTTTTATAGCCAGTGAACCATTGATTGGCTCAAGCTTAGTATGTGTGCCTAATCTTACGTGCTGATTCAATCTACTCTAGAAGAAATTTTTAATTTTGTATTTCCTGTCCTCAAACGGACAGGAATTACAACAAAGTGGCCTATGGATGCAACTGATTCGCTCAGAACATCACAATGCAACATCACAATCAACTGAAATTTTGGAAATAACCTTTTCTTGAGGATATCTAATGAATTATAAGCAAATATAAATGTGGTAGGATGCACCTTTGAAAATATAGCTGAGAGAATTAGGTTGGGTCAATGAACATGCAACTAGGCTTTCTGATTTATGGCTATGGCAGTCACAATAGAAGGCCGCTTTTTATAGTGGGTGAAACCCGGGAAAAGGCTTTAACTATTCTATGCCTAATACTACAGGATGCAATGCATGTGCCAATATCAAATTTAAGTTTATTCTGTATTAATTGGCAGGGGAGCTTCATCCCTCTAGATTTTTGCCAAAAGGATGTAAAAAGCAGCTTGTTTTGGGCATAAATTAGCTGCACAACCCCCAGGTGCTCCCAGGGTACTGATTAGCGGGTTGGTACATTTTGTGACCCCCACTTTTTCTGCTCCCAGTTGAATTCAGCAGCCTTGACGGAATAAAGTACAGTATCCCCTGCACTTTATTCTGTCAAGGCTGCTGAATTCAACTGGGAGCAGCAAAAGTGGGGTCACAAAATGTACCAACCCCTGATTAGCTTAGCTACTCAACCCCATGATGTTCATGATGCTCCTGTAAGTCCTGTAGCCTCATGTGACCTCTGTCCCCATTCACAAACCACGACTGCAGACAACACATGCATTCACATTTAATTAGGGCACTTTTAAAATTCATGTAAATATGTCACATGCCAGCACAATACATTTATTATACAATTATTATCATGATAAAAACCTATTATGATTTTACCCTGGTTGATATTTTAGTGCAAAAATATTCTACATACATCATCATGTCATCGGGTGAGCAGGCTGCTTGAAAATGGCTAACTTCTAGTATTATAACAAAGGTGGTTTTATTGATATCACTGACATTGAGTCAGCATTAGAGAAGCACTTTCATCATATCTCCTACATTAGCCAAATTTTGATGAGTTCAATGACTATACAAGAGTGAAATGCAGACAAGCAACATGAACTGATGGGTGACAAAGGTGCCAAGTTGGTGCAAAATGTGTCAAATGTGTGGAAGTCATCATTGGTCAATAATATGTTTAAGACAGTTCCTGTGATTTTAGCAGCCATTTTGAAAGACCACAGCATGTCAATTTCTAGAACGTGGCAAGGGTGACACAAGTGATTGTTGATATGAAGGATAAAGTGATCACATGAAGGACACCAGCAACAAAGAAACAGATGAGTTTCTTAAAGGTATTAGCAGCGATTTGCTAATCCGAAACATCAACAAAATCATCAAAATTCATATTTTTATATTTTTGTTACTGGCATGGATATGCGAACATAACCTGCAAGTGGTTAGCTTGAAATCAGTGTATTAAAGGCAAGGCAGTACTTTTTATCTGATTCTGTAATTTTTATATGTGCGTATCAAAATTCTGACTTGAGATCAATACAGTTTGACCTCAAACACAAACATTATTGATCTTTGTTCATTCTGTACTGGTGTAAACCACAATCAGCTGTTTAGTGCAGATTTTGAGACACCGTCGCTGTATGTCTATTTGCGGGAGACGGTATGACAAATTTCCTCAAATACTTGTTTTTTCACTATTTGGTGGTTTGTTTCACCTTTAGAGCAGTTACGTGGAATTGTACACACTTATCCCCGATTTATTAGTTAAAAACATGCACTTCCACATTTATTTTTATTCTCTCGCATTATCGCTGCTAATCCCTTTAAGGGTGGGTTAATTTCCTGCTGTAGTCAGAGCTATTGGCTGCACACTACACACACATCTGGCTGGGCAGTAGTCCTTGTGGTGAGAAAGAATTTGTTTATTTAAAAAGAAAGGCTGGCACTCCATAGTGCAGTACATCACAGACATCCAATATAGAATCATAGATGTTTCAGCACACTGGCCAAGGTCTGTGCATGATTCTAGATTCTCTGGCTGGGCAAATGTTCTTGCAGGAATACTTGAGACTGACCTCTACATGATAAAATGGGAGTCACAAATATGGCTTCTGAAAAGGACTTTCTTGATGTGGCCAGACCACTCTCACCGAAGAGTTGATAAAAGTATACATTGAACTGAGTGATCCCTTTTTTCACCAACAAAGATGTTAAAAGCTTTTTTTTTAAGATCTTTGTTTGCAAACAAAGGCGGATCACTCCTGAGACTTTGGCTAATGATTCCATTTAGGAAACTCTGCAGAACAGGGATAGAGCTTCTGCCACTTCTGTTTGCCAATAATAGGGTCACACACATGGAAATTAATTCTGCAGATGACATCACAATTCATAACATCAAGAATAGATTGAATAACTAAAGGCTGAACTCATCATAAAAATAGACAATTTAAATCTACAAGAAATGGACAGCTTATAGTGCTCAATTGATAGACCACTCACCATGGGGGGAGGGGAATTGCATGTCTTAGTGAACTTTCCTCTGGTGCGCTAAAATGCCAAAAGCTTTCGTAAAAAGCTTCCAGGTAATCATTTTCTCAGCCTTTCTGGTCATTTTAGCAAGAAAAAAATGTGAAGGTAGCACCTTCACCGGGGTTAGGGTATGCCTTCAAAGTCGAAGGGTGGTAGAGGGGTGGTTGCAACCCAAGGAAAATTTAGGGTACAGTTAATTTTGAAAATATTTTGCACAGTATGGCTCTAAAACGCTATGTTAATGTAAAATTTGCCATCATTTATAGCTGAAAACCACATGAAAATCCGATATACCTATTTTTTTTTTTGATTTTTGCCTATTTTCTGTGGAAAAAGCCAATTTTGCTGACTTGCGGACTCTATGAGGTCATTGTGACGCCATACTAGGTACGTTAGTACTTATTTTGGTATCAATGTTAAGAGGAGGACCATAGCTATCCACTTATCCACTTATAATAAAAATCATAAGCATTGGGTGCTTTATAACGACCCCCTTGGTAAACCGTGTTCCAAAAAGTCCTTGGTAAAAAGGGTTAAAGCATTTTATGTCATGTTATTATCAATGAAACATTTTAGTCATTCATAGATCTTCACATATATATGACTGTAACAGCAACTTAATAACCATGAACCTGGATCCAGATTGCTTTATACCTTGTACGTAATTGCTATTTGTCAGTTTACAAAATGTGTCCGTTGGAAAATTCTGATAGGCAGATTTGCTATAGATGTATACAAATGTATAGGAAAATGGAGGAAATCAAAGACTGTGCAACTAAATTGAAGCCACACTTCACCTTGCCCCATTTAAAATATCTTCTCAGACCTGAAATTGCATTTTCACCAGATGCAATTCTCATTCCACTGTGGCCGGATGGGTGAACATATGCAAAGAAACAAAACCTGACTGCAACAAGAAAACAACGACTAAACATACCCTCCTAAATTAGTCATTCATACTGGCCAGCCTTCAAGTTTCAAACTTCTGAATCAACTGCCCAAGACAGATAGTACAGTACAGTTCATCATCAGAAGACCGAAACCCAGGGGCATTCGGTGACGGACTAAAAAAAATAGGGGTCTTTGGGTGAGAGACAAATCCCATGCCCCAAAATAAGAGGGTGTTTTCAGGTGACCAGTGATGGCAAAATTTTCCCCAAATGGGTCCCTTTTTAAGAAAATTTTTGCACAATTTTTCCCCCAAAATAGGGGTCTTGGGGGTGACGTTTGGTAAAAGTGTGAAAAATATGTGGTCTTTGGGTGCTTGTACAATAGAAATGGGGTCTTGGATGACAGCGATGCTGAAATGGTGGTCTTAACGCTACAATGCATGTCACCTCCAAGATGGGAAACGGCCCCCGCCCCCCGGGTTTAGAGAGGCATCATGTAATTCAGCATTTAATCATCTGAAACAGAGCATATTACTTAGCTATGGTCGCATAGTGACATCATCATTATTTTCCTAGAAGCGATTTTACCTTCATTTTGGATCAGAATATAATCTGATTTACTTCCTGTTCTCTTTGGTGTGCCCCAAGGCTCCATACGGGGTCCTTTGCTGTTTAGCTTTAATATGGTGACTGATCTGCCTGTCGTGTGAACAAGGCATCAAGCTAATGGTAATGCTTTATGCAGACGATACAGCAATTTTTGCCAAAGCCAAAGCATAGATCAGATTGGTACCATCCTGACTGAGGAAATGGACAAGGTCAATGGGTTGGACAAAAATAAGCCTCACCCAAATGTCAACAAAATACCAAAAGTCCTGCTGTTTGGCATAAGATCCAGAATTGCCAGAAATTTCCACCAAACTTGGAAGTCCAGAATTCATGATACAGGACTTGAAGAGGTCAATAGCTTAAGTACATTGTGGTAGACCTAGATCCATCGTCACTTGGGAGGGGCACTTAAAAAAAACATGTCAGAAACTCTGTCAATAGAAAAAAGGCATTTTATACAGAACCGGTCTTTTTGAAATTACACCCTTAACACCATGTTCAGTCTCTCATTCTCCATCCTTGTGCTTATTGATTTCGTCTGGGGTAACGCCACTAAAAACATCTTACCAAGCTAACTAAGCTTCAAAACCGTGCAGGTAAAACCATCCTGAAAGTCAAATAGGCATTTTCACACGCAAAATTATGCTTGATTGTCTGGGTGGAAAGACCTTGATAACAGACAAGACGAACTACCCATCTTAATACAATGGTCTAACAAGTGTATTTCGGGTAATGCCCCAAGTGTATTTGGTGCAAATATTTTCCCAAAAGTCAGTGATAATTCCCTTATTTTACCAAGGCAGTGAGCAGGGCAATATTCATTCCCCCAACCCCCAAAGTGCTCTGGCAAAGAACTTTCAAGTACCCGGGGCCTTCCATTTTTCCTGGAACAAGCTCCACGGTCATGCAAACAACCCATTCTCCGGCTACTACAAACCTTTCAAACATTCATTGTGTGCTTATTATTTTCCATTACTCACGCTTCAGTTTGGTGCAATATTTTACTCATGATACTTAATTTAACTATTACCAAGTGCAATGTTTGGCCGTCCTTATTTTTTATGTCTAAATTCATATAATCTATTTGATTATGCCATTATGTCTTTTTATCTCTATTGGGCTCCCATTTTATTAGAGGGTCCTCCTGCTATTATTTACAATTGCATTGGTGTGACCACTTTCATTTTATTTTTAAATGAATTAATCAGAAGTGTATAATTGTTTGTTTTTTTTCAGACGGACGTCGGACATCGAGAAGGGGCTGCTCTTCGGGGCCCCGTTACCCATGTAGGGTTGGGTTGGCTGAGGGTCCTGAGCTTTTTGCCCAATTTCGGATGTCAGATTTCTTTCGGACAGTTATCTAAGTTTCTTGTTATGTTAAATCTAGGTTTTTTGTAGCGTGCGCTGGCTTATTGCCATGCTGCTGCCTGTGGACCTTCTGCTGATGGTTCCTCTGACGCGTTGCCCTCTGGGTGGAGAGATTCCCTACCTGGAGGGCGGTGGCGTATCTTGGGGGTTGTCCTTGTGTTTGGGCCATTGGCCGGCCGTATGGCGTATGCTTCAAGGTGTTCTTTCCTCTGTGCGTACTCTCTTTTATGTTCTCTCTCTCTCTCAATATGTACTGGGGGCTCGTGTGTCTTTAAACCAGTTTTATTATGTAGTATACATGTTTTTATTGTATTTTAATGTTGGCCTTGGGCCAACTGGGCACCAAGGGAGAAAAATGCCAGTGCATTGATTGGTTGACCCCGGTAAAATAATAATTAAATAAATAAAATAAAAAATAAAATAAAAATATGGTTAACGAATGGTAGTTAATGGATAGGTTTATTTGGCCCCTTCGGACAAGATAGCTCAATCAGTAAAGCGTTAGACTCATGTATGCTCATCCATCCGTAGAGGCGTGCGTTCGAGCCAGTGAGATTCAGCTATCTTGTATTTCCCTGCAAGAATAAAACCCTTAGTTTGTCTCGATTTACCCATGCACCTATTTTGGGAAGGCTGACCCGGCCTGCGATGTTTATCTCGATGTATGTTTGCTTATAAGGGAAAGCCGCTGATCCGATCTGCTGCATCCCTGAAATGATGCT
Organism: Ophioderma brevispina; assembly: GCA_023653785.1. Taxonomy (NCBI): domain Eukaryota; kingdom Metazoa; phylum Echinodermata; class Ophiuroidea; order Amphilepidida; family Ophiodermatidae; genus Ophioderma; species Ophioderma brevispina. The sequence goes on along the minus strand of JAMKCH010019184.1, from coordinate 20,531 downwards.
TAATGGTTTATGGTATGGTTGGGCCACAGTGGATCAGCGACCATTTGTAAAAGCGCTTAGAGCCAATAGCATTAAGGCGCTATATAAATCGCTGCTATTATTAATTATTATTCCCAGATTTTTCAATGAGTGACTTTTGTTTTCTTAAAGCAGAACTATGCCTTGTAATTTAAAAGGGATATATTGTGTTTATATTTTGTACCTTTTAATTAACACACATTAAACAATATGTAACTGTAAGGCATTAATTTAGAGTCTAGTGTATATATTTAAAGTAAACCATATGAGAGTTGTTTTATACCCAAATTAGGCTATTGAGGCCTAGCGGATTTAACCTTTTCATGCTCTGTGAAAACGAGCGAAAATCCAGGCAATTCACCCGGGTCGTGTTGTGTTTCTTTTGTGTACAGATGTCCGGTTACAAATTGACTCTGCTAAATTTTGAGTCACATTTTGAGTGCTACAAGTGCAGAAGTTTCACTACAATGGAACACAGAGCGTAAGTGGACAGATAAAAGCAGGTGCATAAGCCACAGCATCGCTGTGAGCTGTGCGATTATTCCAGTCCTCGGAGATCCAAACTCCTCAATCACACACCCAAAAAACCCATGAACTTCCCATCTGACCCGCGACGTCCATCATCAGCAGATCAGCTAGACCCTTCTGGGATATTTTCCGAATTGGCGAGCATTGCTGAAGCCTCGGAGCAGGTCGGGGTGTCCAATCTACCGGCCGGGCAGGTGTAAAGTTCAGTGACCGACGTCGGCACAATGCAAGATGAAAAGCCAGCAGAAGCTGTTTCCGAGGACATCCCCATACCAGCATCACTAAGAAGCATGCCAGAACCTCGCGGAGCAAGCGGACGGAGTGTGAAGCAAACGAGAAGTAGTCTCCAGCATGCCCGCCGGGCAGATCGATCGGATGTGGCAACAACCGTCCCGCATGATTGGGGGATGTGGTTTATAGGTGCATCACCGAAAAGGTGATACTGGCGGATGGCACAATATATGAATCGCTTGTGGACAACTAGAGAAACTAGAGGTAAATCGCCTGTTGAGGAAAGCAGAAGTGAACAACTTGAGCAAGGGAGGTAGGCATCAGTCATCAGTGTCAGAAGCAAGCTCTTTGATTGCCATGTGGGGACAAAATAAACTTGAAAACATATAGTAATCAAATAAAAGACAAGCTACATAAACTTCAGGACACTGTGAAGACTTGCACTGCTGAAAACTGTGAAGTCGCATTTTCTTCGCTCATTCACCAGAAGGATGCACAGGATTATTTCAGATGTTGTGATCAGAATGGACATACATAGATAACATGCTGTCAGGGAAGTATTGTTTTTAACTGCAGATGTGTTATCCATATTCAAGAGGAATGAGCTGCATAGCACGGAGCTACAAATTTTTTAAGGAAGTGTCTATCCAAATCTATTCCCCAGAACAATTTACCCAAAGTGGGCAACTTAGGCCTAAAAAAAAAAATTGTTTGATTGGCGTAACATAGAAAAAAAAAATAGGGTAGGTAGGTCGGATTTTTTTTTTTTTTTTTGTTTTCACAACCCAGACAACACAACAATATAGGACACACCATACAAAAAAAAAAGGCACATCTTCACGTTTTTTGTAACACATCTGTTTTATTTGTCATTTTGAATGTCTGACATTCCTTTAGAGTACCGAAGAGACATAACCTAAATTCCTGTTTGGCATTTCAGCGTTTTCATGACCATTTTTTGCACACAAAAAAATAAAAATATTTAGGGTCGGCAGTAAAAATAGGGTCGGTCGGTTACGCCAATCAAACAATTTTTTTTTTAGGCCTTATCTAAGGACTTGATGAGTGAACTGGACATTAATCAGGATGTGAGAGCTGATTTTGTTTCTGATATTCCTTGTTAGCAGATTTTCATTTTGATGTTGTAAAACATTTATGTGTAGTATAGTAGTTCCATAGGATACTTTGTAGATCCAGAATTTTTTGTATACAAAGTTCTGATTTTCTCCATGAAGGCGATTGATTTGAGCTTGGCTATTTTTCACAATGATTAATATGTGGATAAGAAATTATGTATATGCAAGAATTACACCATTTGTTTAAAAATGGAGGGTGCCATAGGAAGTATCTGAGTCGGCCTTTAATCAATACATTTTTTGCTTCTACTATTCAAACGGCTACACCAATTTAGCAAAAAAAAAATGTAATCAGATGTTTTTAGTGATATGCTTAATCCATGCGAGGTGAAAAGATTATGAAAAATTGGACCATGATCGTGTCGCCCACCTATAAAATTGTTAGGTTTTTTTTTTTTTAAAAAAAGTAAAAAATTTTGACTTTTACCATTCTTAACCTGGATGAATTAGTCAGGCAAACCGTCGGTGAAAATCAACGAATTGGACCTGATGGAGGTAACGAGCCTCACGAAGGTCAAGACACATCTATCAGACGTGCAAGTGGTGTTAAAAGTGAGGCTTAGCAGAGTAGATGAAGGTTATTCCTGCAGTTCAGGTAGCTCCTCCAACACAGGGAAGAACATACTCTGTGGCTGGCCTAATTTACTATGGCACATCGACGGCAATCACTAACTTTCAGATGGAAGACGGTGATTCATGGAGGATCAATGGTAACTGGATCAATTCGTCGGCAAAAAGTAGGTAAAAATCAACGAATTGGACCTGATTGCAGTATAGCACAACGAGAGGTCCAAGGACACATACAGAGAGGGCAGCGTTGAAGCCGGCTTAGTGAGAGTAGATGAGGTGGTGCTTGCAGTTCGGGCAGCTCCTCCAACACAGGGAAGAACATACTCTGTGACTGGGCCTAATTCACGATGGCACATGGACGGTGCAATCATAACTTAATTCAAGGGGAGACGGTGATTCATGAGAATCGATGGTAACTGATGAAATTAGTCGGGCAAAAAGTAGGTCAAAATCATGAATTGAACCTGATGGAGTACGAGCATGACAGAGAGGTCAAAGACACATCATACAGAGGCAAGCGTTAGGTGAGCTTAGCAAGATTCGATGAGTGATGGCGGCAGTTCAGGCAGATCCTCCAACACAGGGAAGAACATACTCTGTGTCCGGGCCTAATTCACTTATGGCACTTGATGCAATCACAACAATACTTATCAGCTGGAAGATTTGTGTACATGGAGGACGATTGTTTTAGTCATTTTTGAATTACATTTCTTCCATTATCAAACAACAATAGGCAGGACCTGGGTGTCAGGATTCGAGTGATGGAGGTGGAGAAAACAATTCAATATGTGACATGATGGAGGAACTCAGAGGTCATGATAGAGGTTCAGCCATCCGTGGACCTTCGGTACACAATCAACACATCTCATGACGTCTATGGGTGGACGTTGTAATGGGTCCCCGCCTCATTATGATATCTTTCACTTCTTGGAGCAAACATCAATATTTAAACATTACTGAAGCTTCTCCATGTGGGCATTGCATTGGGTTTTTTGCTACTGAAATCTGAAACCGATTATAATTTAGGCACATATGAATTACTTGAATCAAGAAAACAACTGCTAGGCAAATAGGAAGACACATTTACACAGTGCAGAAAATCACTATTTTTCAGGGGGGGGTGGGCAGTTTTTGCCCTCCCATCCGGTTACACCACTGGGTACACGAGATTCCCGTCCATTACAAACCTCCTACTCCCCTGTCCTCATACCTTTTTCTGGATTGTTTTTAAGCTAGTAGTAGCATATTTTGAAGTTTGTTTTTTCCAAACCACAATGTCTTGTCAGAAGATAACCCTGTGTGACCAAGACGTTAAATAAAAAATTGGTAAAATTACTAAAAAAACTGCCTATCGGTGTTGTTGCTTTTTGGAATAAAGGGATCTTCAGAGACACTCCTGCATGGGGGGGAAAAGACAACATTTACATCATAGTGAAACAGGTCCACAATGACATTTCTTCTGTTATTTTTGTGGAACCTGAAGAAGGAAGTGGCCCTGCTCGAACACTACATAGGGCTGTTGCTGCCTGGAAAGATCCATAATCAGACTGGCCATGCTAAAAATGAAACTAATTGTTACCATCACTGGAGGTGTTATTATCCGAACACCGTAAAACTCATTTAGATTATTTTTGAATATCCAAAGCACTAGAAATATAACATTGTTTATTAAAGTAACGACAAAAATGCAGAGCTCTTCTGAGGGAACATGCTTTTTGAAGACAGAATAAATCCTTTGGACATGTACAAAAAGAAATTGCACAAATACCACTACTTTACACTGAAACAGGTAATGTATGTCACTGACCTGTTGGAAGAGAGAAAGACTTGCATTAGTGACTGCAAGCAGCCATTAAATTAGACACAAGACTGCAAGACTGGTATTCTGAAAGGGAGTCTAACTATTTAGACCTGGGTTTAAACGAGGGTTATTCCTACATGACTGGACCTTTTTTCCTTCCAACATACTATAAAAATATGCTGTAACGGGCAAGCAAATTGTTTATGGAACGGCTTACCTATAAGGAATTTTCTCACCTGTTACATTTAACTTTCACAGTATTTTGAAAGGAAAAAAAGGTCCACTCATGTAGGACTAACCCTGATTTAAACCTGGGTCTAAAGTTAGACTCCCTTTCAAAATACCAGCCCAAGTCTTTATAGCTCCGAATTAGTTTGCCACCTCAGACTTTTATTCCAGTGTCTTGAAAGACCACAGCATGTCAATTTGTAGCATGTGTCAAATTGTGGAAAGGGTGACACAAGTGCTTGTGGATATGAAGGATAAAGTGATCACATGAAGGACAACAGCAGCAGCAGAGAAACAGATGGGAGTTTTTTAAGGATGGGTTAACTTACTGCTGTAGTCTGGGATATTGACTGTACAGCACACAGTCTGGCTGATGGGAGTCCCTTTGGGTGAAGACTAAATAATTTTGCTGATTTAAAAAGAAAGGCTGGCACTTTCAAATAGACAGACCCCAGACACATCCACGTATAGAATCAATAATTGTTTTCAGCACAATTGGCCAATGTCTTTGCATGATCCTAAGATTCTCCTGTTGAGCAATGGTTCTTGACAGCTACTTGATATGACCTCTGCATGATAAATGGCAATGACAATATGGCTTCGTGAAAGGAAGGCTTTCTTGATGTGGCCAGGGCACTGTGAACACAGTGGATACTCAGGTTCAATTCATAGGTTTCGTCAACTCTTTAAGTGTCATCTGCACCCCTTCGACACAATAGCGAGTCATGTCGGTCAACCTTGAAATCGTTGGAGACAATACTAGAGGGGATATCTATGGCACAGACTGTGTGGCTGCCAATATTGTACTTCAGTTAACAAGTTGAGGACAAGGATGGCAAGGGAGATCCCAAAGGCTTTAAAACTTTCTTAACAGATAATAACATGCCTTTTGGTATTATCCCAAGATATAGGGGCAACAGATTCCACATTTTCCACATATGTGGCAAACTTGTACAACAGCACAAGTTTTTTCGCCAGTTTTTCCCCTCTGGAACATGTTCGTGGATGTTCCAAGGATTTTCAAAGTGAAGTTGGCAAGTTAATCACTGGTCCGTGGATGCAACTTTTCTACGTTTCGTCACAAGATCCTATCAGCCATGTTGATGGTATAGAGATGATGAAAGAACTTGTGTTAAAGGCTGACTCAGAGATTTCCAGGGGAGGGCGCCCTCAATTTTCAAACAAATCATGTTTTTTGCATATACATAATGCTTATCCATATGATAATCACTGTGTGAAATAACTAAGCTCAAATCGAAGTCCTTCATATAGAAAATCACAACTTTGTTTACAAATTCCAGGTCCGGAAATTTTGTTATACATGATATCCTATGCACTGTTACACTGTACGTAAATGTGTACTGCATAAAAACGAAAAATCTGATTCATCTCTAACTTTGGAATCGAGCATTTTAGGGGAGTCTCTTCAGTTCTAGTTGACTATTTTGAATTACTACACAAAAAATATACATTTCAAAATCTCTGAGTCAGCCTTTAACTCTGAAAGAGGCAGCAACAAATCCCAGAGATACTCCGAAGCAGAAAACGGATTACTTCGGTAGACCGCTTGGACATGATGAAACCTTAAATTCATGCAACAAGACCAGCAAGACCTAGATCTGTTTTACAAATGATGTCGCTCGTGTCATTTCAACTTGACATTTACAGAGGACGTGCGGAGAGGAGACGGAGACAGCCTAATGCATAATAATCGTGCATGAGAAAATTATGGTTTCATTCATGCCAATAAAGGGCGGGCCAAAAATGCAAATGTAGACTTTCTGACATCTAGGAATTGAGGGCCCCAGAAAAAATTGTTGTCCCATGGCTTGAGGGAAGTATCAAAGCGAGCGAAACAGTATTCTCACATGGGCAGTTGGAAGAGGTCGGAAACAGAGGTGGAGGTAAATAGGGATAAGGACATTGAATTAAGAAGATATGTCAAGGCGAGCCGCAAATAGAAGACAAAGAAAAGGAAGGACATTTAATTAAATAGCGTGAAAGACATGATGATGTAGCAACTTAAAAATAGTATTCCTGATGTCCAAATGACAATTCATTTCCCTTCTCGCTGAATATTTCTCACGGCACCATTGTAGGTCGTAACATATGCCATACATGGTATGCCCTGGAAACATGTTCAAAGTCGGTCCAAACATAGAAAAGTTAAAAAAGAAAGAAACAATATTTTCTGTTACCGCCTTGCTATTGGTCCGAAAATGGAAACCGACGACGAGATGCCACAGACTACACCATTCCTATATTTGCTCATTCATCATATGGTCCAGTCCCATGGAAAGAATCATTTGTTTTAAAGGGGTTTTTCCTGATGTTTTTGGTTTAAACAAAAACGATCATTAAGTATGAGCTTACATATAATCCCTCCCATAATTCCTACCATGCATATCGGTGAAAATAAAGTTTTCCTTCCTGACGAAAAGTGCATAAATTGGCAAAAATTTCACTGTTTATTATCAAGAGACGCAGAGCGAAAATCCAACTGTAGCCCGCCCTCTACAAAACTTTTAGAATTAGTGTAAGTGATCGGGGTCAAAGGTCATATTGTTTCTAACTCAAGAAAAACGAACACTTAGGCAATAATTTAGGTTTTTTATATTAAGCAAATTGTAAATAATGACCTTTTAAATGCAATAAACAAATTTTTTGTTAAAGAATGTGTTTCATAATAAAATTATTATCGGCACGTTAAAAATTCTAACGAATAGAGAAAAGTTTGAGTTAAGGAAATTCTCTATTTCTAGTTACAAACAAACCTTGTTGACATTTTCGTACCGTGTTTGTTTGCACATAGTCCCTAATGTTAAATGATGCTGTGTTTGGGATTTGTTTGTACACTATTCAATTCAGCGTTAATGCTTTTCTGGCGAAAGAGCCGTCTTTTCTGCGAGACTTCACCGTGGTCATTTGAGATTGAGAGCATTGGAATTAAGTAAGCTTTATCGGATTCTTTTTGACCGTGCAAGTAGTAGAACTTCACTTGCTAGCAATACTAGAGGATGAGCCTGGACCTTTCGCAAGCGCGATCAGGCGACCAGTTTCGAACCATCCAATGGGGCCTTTGTTTTTTGGTTTATGAATATGACACTGACGCTGAAAGTGAAGTTGGCAGCGACGAGGTTGCATCAGGAGAAACTGAGGTTAGTACTTTTGAAGTATAAAGGTCTTGTGATTCTTTTTGAAATTGAAATGCAGTTACTTGACTTGAGAGGCTATAAATTTGGTACTACTATCAGTATGAGTTTAGTATTCTGCCATCATATCCTTCAACATGCAATATTCTGAATGCTGCCAAATTCATAGAGTGATGGCACAATAAAAAATTCTTTCATGATTTTCAATTTCATACAAAATTTTTTCATCATTTGAAAGCTCACCTGAGGGAAGTGCATAATACGCGAGATAGTGTTCCCTCGCCGGGAGTGAAGAGACTCGCCTGCAAGCCTTGTGAATATCACACAGACAAAATTTTTTTCCTGAAGAAACATTACTTTAATTACCATGGAGCAGTGGCTCCCAGAAGTAACCCTGTGGTGTTGACAAGCCTGCGAAGACTACCGCATCGTTGGGGAGTAAAACATGCACCCTCTGCACCATTCAGGTTGGGAGCATGCCCAACTACTGATGATCAGGATACTGCTACAAGCAATGAAGCTGCTGAAAGACCTGACGCTCTCAAGACTCCATCTCCAAAAGGTACACTGCATGCTTTCCGTAAAGTTGTCCAAAAAACAGAAGGAGGAAAAGTCCCTGCAATTGTCAGTAAGGAGGAGCTACTCCTTGCAGCTTCATCCCAGTCCAGCATTGGCAGAATTAGTTCCCAGTGTTCTCCATCAGCCATTGAAACAGTGGCTAACCATAGCTTCGGCAACAGAGTCAGTAAAAGTGGCTTTAAATCGAAGTCTACCTCTAAATCTGCCCCTTCTTCTGCTGGTTGTCCTCCTACTAGGGATGTAGCTACAATGACAGAGGAAAGCACCACTAATCTCAGGATTCCTTTAAGTTTCACATTACCCAGACCACACCGCCACCAGAAGATCCACCCCTAATTACACCACCATCATCACCAGCTCCAAGACCAAGATACCAAGCCATTTTACCCTCCCCTTCCAGTTCCACTTCATCACTGACATCAGATTCACCCAGACCATCATCTTCAGCTGCCACACCACCACCTGTAGGATTATTGTCCAACCCTGAGCCAACACAACCTGATGAAGGCGCCCCAGCTGAGGTCCGCATTAGTGCTTAACTCCCCTTCGAGCTGGCACAGCCAGGTGAATTGGGGACCACCCTGAGTGGAAACCACAGTCACTCTGAGCATAAAGTTCAAGATCAGAGTGGATGACAAGAATGCTTTAGAAAGAACATAACATAAACAATGGGAGGTTGTTAAAGAAAATGAACATACATGCATATTCTCTTCTTGAACAAGGAGGGTGACCCAGTGAAGCCATAGGAGACCTCCTCCCACTATAGGAACAATGTATCACCAGACATTCCCTGAAAACATTTTGTATTAATGACCAGGACTGATGATCTAAGATTTCCAATTACAGACATGGCAGATTCTTGCCCATTATGTGGTATGCCCACAAAGAATGTACATCATTTAAGGGCTCACCTGAGGGAAGTGCATCATACGCGAGATAGTGTTCCCTCGGCGGGAGTGAAGAGACTCGCCTGCGAGCTGTGTGAATATCACACGGACAAAAATATTTTCCTGAAGAAACATTACTTTAATTACCATGGAGCAGTGGCTCCCAGAAGCAACCCTGTGGTACTGACAAGCGGACGAAAACTACCGCATTGTCGGGGAGTAAAACATGCACCCTCTGCACCATTCAGGTTGGGACCACACCCAACTACTGATGATCAGGATATTGCTACTACCAATGAAGCTGCTGAAAGACCAGACGCTCTCAATACTCCATCTCCAAAAGGTACACTGCATGCTTTCCAAAAACGGGAGGAGGAAAAGTCCCTGCAATCGTCAGTAAGGAGGAGCTACTCCCACACCATGACGTTTTCAGGCAAGGCTGCCGATTCTGGAGATGCAAAGCCGAGTACTTCCGGAACTACACTAACTAGGCCCGGCTTATTTTTGTCAGTTTCACCAGCAATGGAATCTAAGGATAGACATTCTCATGATTGTGTTCCTGCCGCTAGTGCTACAATGCAATCTGGACCTGCAGAGGTCACTGTTCCTTCCGGGGGAAAATTGCAGCTTCATCCCAGCCCAGCAGTGGCAGAATTAGTTCCCCATGCAGTGTTCTCCATCAGCCATTGAAACAGCAGCTAACCATAGCTTCAGCAACAGAGTCAGTATAAGTGGCTTTAAATCTAAGTCTAAGTTAAGATCAATTTTACATTTTTCAAATTTATCTCACATGACCTATGACATTGGCACATGACCTTTGACCTCATCAACATATAAGGCATAAAAAAAATTGTTTGTTTGGCGTAACCCGACCTACCCTAAAAAAACCTACCGACTCAGTTTTTATGCAATTAGCACAAATAAAAAAAAAATATTCTGCCGACCGACCCATAATTTTCATCGGCCACAATTAAATTTTTTTTTATTTAACCAATACAAAGACGAAAAAATAACAAAACAAGACAACAAAGCAACTACAACAAGTAAAATAAAAGATCTTTAAATTTGCTATGTCATTGAAAACAGCTTTAAAGGTCCCAGTAAATGAGATGATAAACCTACTCCAAATCTTTACAGGGACATTCCATTCCAATAAATAGGGCCAGAAAAAAGAATACACTACCAGTGACATCATTAGTGAAACTATTGATTTTCAGTCAGTGTCATGAATAGATTGACACCAGTCACCTGGAATTTCTATTACTCTCTGAAAAATCAATTGAATGCTTTCAAGTCCCTCCTTGTATACTTGACACAAACCACATCAATTCTATTTGCATATCCTGAGACCTTTAAATAGTAGCATCTTGTATTCATTTTAGAGTAAAACATTGAGATCTAAAAAAAAAAATAAAAAAAAATATGACCAACCGACCCTGATATTTTTTCTCTGTTACGCCAAACAAACATATTTTTTTATGCCTAAGGGGTCCCATGGTGCACCTATGACATAAGTTTGGTTCCAATTGAACTTCAACTTTTCAATTGAGGTCAATTTAAAAAAAAAACATTTTAATGACAGACACACACACACACGCACAACGGATTGCTAAGCTGAATAATAGCGTAAAAGTATGTAAAAGGGTCAAAAACAGGTTGAAAATGAAAGAAAAAGCTAAAATTTTGACTCTTTGAAAGCAACTCTCACATGGCTGCTAATGAAGCCGCCCAAGCTTAGGTCGGCATTGGTGCTGAACTCCATTTCGAGATGGTGCAGCAAGGTGAATTGGGGACCGTCCTGAGTGAAACCACAGTCACTCTGAGCACAAAGTTAAAAATTGGGGGAATCACCAGTTTTGCATGGCCGTGTCACTTGTTAGGACCAGAGTTGATCAACCCAATGCTGAACCTATGTTTCACTCTCCAGAAGAAGATTTGTAATTTTTTAATAAATTTTAATAAAACATTGTATTTCATGATTTTCTAGACCAATGTATCGGTTTGCCTAATTATATATATGTCACAACACCATTAATTTTTCATGCATAGCTATTTTTATATTGATAAAGCTTATCTTTCTAGATATTTATAAGCTTACTGCCAAATTTTATATATCAAAAATTATCAAAGCATCTTTAAAAAGCGTGCATTGCGTGGTACTATGTGTTAAAATGTTTGATCGCAGTTCATACAACACGCTTTAGAATGTTTCAGAAAGAAAATAAACAATGTGAGGTTGTGAAAGAAAACGGACAACCGCGCAGTCTTCCCTTCTTGAACAAGGAAGGTGGACCAGTGAAGCCATAGGAGACCTCCTCCCACTATTGGAACAATGTTCCCAAATAGGTATAGCATTTGAACTCGACCATCACCAGACATTCCCTGAAAACTTTTTTGTATTAATGACCAGGACTGATGATCTAAGTTTTGATAATCCCACTGGAAAAAAAAAAGAAATATCACAATCTCTTCACAAGAGCTACCACAAGCTGTTTCAAGAGATATGTACCAGTCACTGTGGTCAAATTATTTTTATTAGGTGACCCTGATTATGGAAGCCCCCCCCCCACCCACCTCTAATGTCCAACACAATGGGATAAACTATTATGAAGGATCAAATGCTTTCTAGAAGCATTACCAAACAAAAGATGTAGGTTCTCCAGACCATATCATTAGAATAAGATGTTAAACATTTGGGAATCAAGCTGGAAAAAGAATGTGGTCCAGTGGATAAAGCGCCCGCCTAACACGCCAAAGGTTGTGAGTTCGAGCCCCAATGTGGCCAATGAGGTTTGCCCTTGAGGAAGGTGCTTTACCTCAATTACTCCTCTCTATGCAGGGGTATAAATGGGTACCAGCATTATTCAATTTGGGAAGGTAACAGACTCACTGCAGAAGAGGTGTAGCGATCCCCCAGCAGCAACATTATATGGTGGAGTCTGGCCCTATCGCTTCAAAAGAGAGATGGGCACTGTTCCTGCCTACACAGGGCCACCCCCCTTTACCCACCTTTATCCACCCCTCCCCAACAACTACCACCAGGACATCAACTAAAGCCCCAACAGACCAACCCATCAACGCCCTATCCAAGAGGATGACACCACCAGCAACCAGGAAATCACCACCGCCATCTACCCAGACCACACCGCCACCAGAAGATCCACCCCTAATTACACCACCATCATCACCAGCTCCAACCCAAGCGATTGGTACCAAGCCATTTTACCCTCCCCTTCCAGTTCCACTTCATCACTGACATCAGATTCACCCAGACCATCTCCAGCTGCTGCCATACCACCACCTTTAGGATTATTGTCCAACCCTGAGCCAACACAACCTGATGAAGCCGCCCAAGCTGTGGTCGGCATTGGTGCTGAACTCCACTTCGAGCTGGCACAGTTAGGTGAATTGGGAACCACCCTGAGTGAAACCACAGTCACTCTGAGCATAGAGTTCAAGATCAGAGTGGATCACCAGAATGCTTCAGAAAGAAAATAACAAACAATGGGAGGTTGTGAAAGAAAATGAACATATGCAAATTCTCTTCTTGAACAAGGAAGGTGGACCAGTGAAGCCATAGGAGACCTCCTTCCACTATTGGAACAATGTATCACCAGACATTCCCTGAAAACTTTTTGTATTAATGACCAGGACTGATGATCTAAGATTTTCCAATTTCAGACATGGCAGATTCTTGCCCATTATGTGGTATGCCCACAAAGAATGTACATCATTTAAGGGCTCACCTGAGGGAAGTGCATCGTACACGAGATAGTGTTCCCTCGGCGGGAGTGAAGAGACCCACCTGCAAGCTGTGTGAATACCACACAGACAAAAATATTTTCCTGAATTACCATGGAGTAGTGGCTCCCAGAAGCAAACCTGTGGTACTGACAAGCCCACGAAGACTACCGCATCGTCGGGGAGTAAAACATGCACCCTCTGAACCATTCAGGTTGGGACCACGCCCAACTACTGATGATCAGGATACTGCTACAAGCAATGAAGCTGCTGAAAGACCTGATGCTCTCAAGACTGCATCTCCAAAAGGTACACGTACTGCATGCTTTTCGTAAAGTTGTCCAAAAACGGGAGGAAGAAAAGTCCCTGCAATCGACAGTAAGGAGGAGCTACTTCCACACCATGCCGCTTTCAGGCAAGGCTGCTGATTCTGGAGATGCAAAGCCGAGTACTTCTGGAACTATACTAACTAGGCCCAGCTTATTTTTATCAGTTTCACCAGCAACGGAGTCTAATGATAGACATTCTCATGGTCATGTTCCTACCGCTAGTGCTACAATGCAATCTGGACCTGAAGAGGTCGCCGTTCCTTCGGGGGGAAAATTGCAGCTCCATCCCAGTCCAGCAGTGGCAGAGTTAGTTCCCCAGTGTTCTTCATCAGCCATTGAAAACAGCGGCTAACCATAGCTTCGGCAACAGAGTCAGGAAAAGTGGCTTTAAGTCTACCTCTAAGCCTGCCCCTTCTTCTGCTGGTTGTCCTCCTACTAGGAATGTAGCTACAATGACAGAGGAAAGCACTGCTAATCTCAAGATTCCTATGAGTCTCACATTGCAAATGGTGGCTACAATTGGCCGTCGAGGGGAATTCCAAATTCACATGACAGGAAGTTGTCTGGTGCAGCATTGTCCACCATTAAGGTTGAATCTCCCTCCATCGGTAGGAGAGACCCGATTCCACCTATGGCAACAGCAAATTGTCGCAAAATTCACCATCTACCTTAGTTTACCACAAGCTCTACATCAAGTTCTACTGCTGGGACTGCACCTGGGCCCCAAGTGATGCTTCACTTCCATCCACAGCTGTGCAGCAAAGCCAAGATAAACAGCGATGACATCCCATCAGTCATGGCAACACACGCCACAGGCATGACAGCAACAGGTCTAAGACTTCTGAGTAGTACTCTTGTCTAGTCTGTAGTAGTTCCCATGGTAGTACAGTTGACTCCGCTTAATAGGGACACTCTGGAGTGAAAAAAATGTCCCGATTACAGAAATCCCGATTAGTAAGCACACATAGACACTAGGAGCCAAAGATCTTGGCCTATAAATATTAAATGTTAACCGGCACAACACCAATATAATGTTTGTTACAGATTTTTTGGATATGTATGCAATGAGTTAAGGGTTGTTTAAAAATTGTTATTTGCACATTAAAAAACATGGGAAAGTTCTAAATATACATGAAGCAACATATGTTCAGTAAAAAAATCCACTTTCAGTAGTTTTTATCCAAGTCTATGTAATTACCAGGTCAAAAAATGTCCCGATATCGAAGGGTGTCCAACATTAAAAGTGAAATTTTACCAACACAGAAAGGTTTACCTGATTCAGCCATGTCAATTATCAGAAAATCCCCTTTATCAGAATCGATTAAACCATACGCTTCGACGGTAGTATATGATTATAAAGTTTCATTAGCATTATGAGGCTTTTATAAGTTAGCCTCCAGTCTGCAGTTTATAAACATTTAAATGTTTTCGTGCTCAATGAAACGTTTGCATTGCTGTTTTGCCAAAATTTTGGAACACAAGTTCTGTACACGACACTTCCTAGTGGGTAACCCCACATGTGTGATTAGCTGATTTGTTAATCTAGCAGATTAAGGTGCAACGAGAGATTTCAAATAACAGGTGTCCCAAAAAAAAAAATGTTTAAAATTCGTGATTCTGGCACTGGTTGTTAAAGCTTATATCCAAAATATCCCATCTGTAAGGATTAAGCTAAAAATTATAAATTCTTAAAAAAAAAAGTGTGAAATTCTAATTTCGTATAGGAGCAAATATGAAGATTCACAGCCTATGTTTCTATTGAAATGTAAGCATATAAAAATCATCTTGTGTTTTCATTTTAAATTATTCTATAACTAAATAAAAGGTCGGGAATCTTTTGAGCATCTAATCTATATGAAATTCCTACATATCGCAGGTAAAAATAGGGATGAACTTGAAATCTTCTCGTGTACCTTTAATGTTGTAAAAACTTCCATCAAAGGCCTTTCCAGCGCTATCATGAGGCGAGAGGGCCACTCTGGCTCGAAAATCTAGGGCAAGGCCTCCAGTCAGATTGCTTTGTATCGCTATCTGTGAGGCAAGGGTTCAACTTCCACGCGCTAAACCAAATGGAACCACTGAAGCGAAATCGGGGCTAGAAGTGGACCAAAGGGCAGGGAAAAGCGTTAAAAAGAAGCGCCAGACCATGTACATTAGACCTACAGATGATATGCATTTGCTATTGAGTGGGTATCATAATCTCATTAGACAAGGTATAACACAAGCAGTTTTCAAAGAGATCTATACAAGTCACTGGCATAAAACTATTTTTATAAGGTGACTCAAATTATGGAAGAACATCATCACTATGGGTAAGTTATGACAACGGATAAAATGCTTTTTCAGGGCTAGGGGGATTTACAATTACAATGAGCATGTTCTCAAGACCATGTCGTTAGAATTACAGGTGAACAGGTGATATGCATTTGATATTGAAAGACATGTCACAATCTCATTATACAAGGTATAACACAAGCTGCTTTCAAAAGGGATCTGTACCCCTTAGTGTAGCAAAATTATTTTTATTAGATGACCCAGATAATATGGAAGACCACTAATGAAATTTTCATCACAATGGGTTGAACTACGACAAAGGATTATATGCTTTCTAGAAGCATTATAAAAAAAAATCTACAGATGTAGGTTCTCCAGACCATATCATAGAATACAATGGTATACATTTGAGAATCCAGCTGCAAAAAGAATGCATACCATAGTATCATTAAACAATGAATACCACAAGCTGTTTCAAATGATACTTTCAAAAAGGATCTGTACCCCTTATTGTAGCAAAATTGATCAGTACTTGTTGATGCTAATCTGATATAGAGAGAGCACGAAGGATTCTTTTCCTCAAGTCCAACCCTCCCTAGGTTGCTCGGTCACACAGTGGCGCTCGTCCTTCATCCCGCTCACTTCTGGTTATGGTGAACAGCCTTGCGTTTCATTGAGAAATCGCTCCAAATCCCATCCCTCCCCGGCTGATGTTGGAGTTTTTCGTTTTCCAATCTTTGGATGTTTTAATTTCGGGTTTCAATTCCTAATAGGCGCCCTGCGGGTGTTTTTTCTTGGGTTTTTTGTTAGGGG
Source organism: Ophioderma brevispina (assembly GCA_023653785.1). Lineage (NCBI taxonomy): Eukaryota > Metazoa > Echinodermata > Ophiuroidea > Amphilepidida > Ophiodermatidae > Ophioderma > Ophioderma brevispina. Next base: position 4,244 of record JAMKCH010019184.1, on the reverse strand, counting down.
AGAATGAAAAGAGGTTTTAAGTGGGCACAATTTTACATTTGTGGATATTTAAATAAATCAAGGGAGACATAGTTAAAGGGGGATGGCCCGATTTAAATATATAAAGTTTTTATCTTGATAGAATGGCCTTCACCCAAAAACCCTACCTGTAAAGTTTCGCGCCGATATTTCAACCCGTTTTGATGTGAGAGCTAAAAACGTGATTTTGTAATCCCCATAGAGTACTGTGTAAAATTAATATTGGTCGACCAAAATGGGGCACATTTTCGCTCATAACATCCAAACCAAACATCCTTTAGCCCTAAGATTTCACAGGGAAATGAGAAAAATAGCTTTCTTCTGATACCAAAATGTTGACCACTTCTGGTAAAATCTGGGGTCCCTGGGGACGAGGCTATTAGCGATCGGGCCATGGACCTTTAATTAAAAATTTATTATATATTATCTAAAATTAGCACTTGCTTTTGGTAGTGCCTACTGTAAACGGCGAATATGTTTGTAATTAATTCTAGGATAAAAGGATGCAAGGTTAATTAAAATTACCTCAAGTTAGCACTCGCGCTTTGCAGTGCCTAATTCAAACCTTGCCTGCGGTACACGGTGAATATTATTTTCATTAATTCTATATCTATAAAAGGGATCAGTGGTCACACGGTGCTGTTTTAATTTAGAATGCGCTTGACGTTATTGCGATGGCGTTTTCAGGTTGATTGAAGAACTTAGTCTCAAAGCAGCAATTGCGGTAATTCAGTGCCTACTGAAGTTGCACATGGTATGCGGCAACCGGGATTGCCATTTTCAATAAACGCTGGGCTTTACCATGACTGGTTACTCTTACTCCACTCTGTGTTTCGGTCTTTCCTTCCGTCTGTCTCTAAAAGCATTATAAAAAGTGTGGTTCCCCGACCCCATATCATAGAAACACAATGGTAAACATTAAAAGGAAAAAGAATGACTACCAGTTATCATTATAAAAGAATACACAAAGCTGCTTTCAAACGATGCTTTCAAAAAAAGCATCCCCAAAGTGTAGCAAAATTTATTTTTATTAGAAGTGACCCATTCATTATGGAAGACACACCACTGAATGTCCATCACATGGTAAACTATGACAAAGGATTACATGCTTTCAGAAGCATATCAACAACAAACAATAAAAAGGTGTAGGTTTCTCAAGACCCATATCATAGGATATGATGGTTTAAACATTGGAGAATCCCAAACTGGAAAAAGAATGGCATACCATAGTATAATTAAACAAAGGAAAGCACAAGCTGATGCTTTCAAAAAAGATCTGTACCCCTAAGTGTAGCAAAATTATTTTATTAGATGACCAAGATAATATTGAAAAACAGCACTGGAAATGGTAATCACAATGGGTTAACATGCTTTCTAGAGCATTATTTAAAATAAAAATTCCTTTAAAAAGGAAAGGGCTAGTCAAGGGGAAATGCCATGTAAGAGGTATGGGAAGGGATTAGTAAGATGACATTTTGTGGGAGTTTTTGCAAGTTTGACTTATGTGATTTTGGCACACCTTAGCCAAGGTAAACGTGAACGTAAATAATTTAACATAGGAATAGATGGTTTCATATCCCTCTATTACATTTACGATTTTTAAGAAAAATGCAACCAATCCAACTACACAACATAATACACTTTATTCGGGACAATCAACTCTATACTTATCCACCACAAGGTTGACCACTGCAGACCACCATCAGAACTAAAAGAAGCAATTCCAGATATTTTTCATGCCGACGGACGTAAAGTTGTTATAGATGGCACACGTACCAACGTGATCACGACCGTTTGGGTTTTAAATAATTATTTTAAAGCCCTTTAAAATGTAAGCGCCCACTTTAGCAACATTGTCCCCAATGACTTTCATATCATTTTCTTAAATTTACCTCTGGCCCACAAAGACTTAAATTTGTCAAATTTTTAAAATGTTCACCCACGCACTTGCACTATTATCATTCCTATCCAAACTTAGACCTTCGTTACTTTCATGACATATTACATAGCATTCCACCGTATTTACTCTTAAATATCACATTCTGTGCACATAGGTAAAAGATCACACACACGGAGAAAATGCACTAGTACTACGACACATGAGATCTGTCTTGTCCGATTATGCGTTTAAGCCCCTTGAACCTATGGACGATGTTGAGCATGGCAGGTAGACAACAAGAAAAAAAAACAGCCTGGGTTATTATCACGGTTTTCAAGGTGAACCCAAAAAAAATCAAAGTCATCTAGAGGTTAATGTGCGTAAAAATGCCGTATGATTAAAACCTCAAAGCTTAAATACAGTGACTGATCCAATCAAATCCAGCCATTCATGTTTCCTAAAAAATATCAAGAGCCTCATTATTAAGGTTGCTGATCCAATCAAATCTAGCCACTCATGTTTCCTCGAGGCTCACTTATATACATTAAAAGCAATTAAATCATCCAACCTTTGGATAGTGAAAGATTTTGAAAATGTTTTATTCTAACATCAAAGTGGAAAACATCTAAATGGGCATTTTGTGATCCCCCCACAGCATAGTCCCCCTGATTTACCTAAAAGAAATTAATACTTATTTAAAAAAGACAATTTTTATATTCATCTGAACCGTTGGATCAAAGCATTACAAAATAAAAACAATAATCATCTTACTAATACCTTCACATACCAAATACATGGATATTCCTTTGACCCGCTCTTTCCTTTTTAAAGGAATTTTTTTATATATTGATATCTCCCACGACTTGCTACATGTGGTGCCCAACGTTTAAGCATCCGTTCATTCAATGCACCCATGGCTCAAGCATTACAAAATAAAACAATATATCATCTTACTAATACCTTCACATACCAATTACATGGATATTTCCTCTTGACCCGCTCTTTCCTTTTTAAAGGAATTTGTATTTATTATTATTTATTCGCCCACGACTTGCTACATGTGGTGCCCAACGTTTAAGCATCCGTTCATTCAATGCACTCATAACGATTTAAAGACACGGTTAACCAGCAAATCACTGTAAAATTTCTCAGGAACCTTCGCTGATATTGCCCTGTATTTCTACTCTTTTGAACACTCTTTTTGTAAATGTACGTTCAGGTTTTCGTTGGGCCTATCTTATTGAGTACATATCCATATGACGTAAAATTGCACAACATTTCATAAACTATCACACATGTAGATTTTAGAGGATATAATCGGCACAAATATTTTCTGCAACACTGCTATTTGAAAAGTAGGTCAAAACCCAAGCGAATAGAGCGGGTAGCCCGCAGGCTACCCCCGCCCAAAAAACAAAGATATAGGTTCTCCAAACCATATCATAAAATACATTGGTATACATTTGAGAATCCAGCTGCAAAAAGAATGATATACCACAGTATCATTAAACAATGAATACCACAAGCTGCTTTCAAATGATGCTTTCAAAAAGGATCTGTACCCCTAAGTGTAGAAAAATTATTTTTATTAGATGACCCAGATAATATGGAAAACCACCACTGAAATGTCCATCACAATGGGTTAAACTATTATAATGGATTACATGTTTTCTAGAAGCATTATCAACAACAAAAAGATTTAGGTTCTCCAGACCATATCATAGAATACAATGGTATACATTTGAGAATCCATCTGTATCATTAAACAATGGATACCACAAGATGCTTTCAAATGAGATCTGTACCAGTGAATGTGGTGAAATTATTTTTATTAGGTGATCCAGATTATGGAAGAACACCACTGAAATGTCCATCACTATGGATAAGTTATGACAAAGGATAACATGCTTTCCAGGGCTAGGGCAAATTGACAATTAAAAAGATTAGGCACTCCAGATCATGTCATTAGAAGAGCTATATCCCGGTGCGTGGGAAAGACCTATGCCACGCGCGTGGAAGAACTCCACCGTCGGGGTTTTCCCACGCAGTGCGTGGCAAAACTCCGACGGTGGAGTTCTTCCACGTAGCGCGTGGGAATTCTCTGAGCAGCCGGTGTTTTGCCACGCACTGCGTGGCAAAACACCGGGGTCGGAGTTTTTCCACGCGCGTGGAAGAACTCCGCCGTCGGGGTTTTCCCACGCAGTGCGTGGCAAAACTCCGACGGTGGAGTTCTTCCACGTAGCGCGTGGGAATTCTCTAAGGAGCCGGTGTATTGCCACACACTGCGTGGCAAAACACCGGGGTCGGAGTTTTTCCACGCGCGTGGAAGAACTCCGCCGTCGGGGTT